>NXFV01001536.1:0-125967 GCA_002803225.1 Gamarada debralockiae | reverse complement strand
GGCTCGGCAGAAATACGCGATAAGCGGTATCGATACGTATTGATGCCAGTATCGTAAGGTATTAATACTTTCGATACATGTATCGATACAGGTCCGGTTACGGTAGGGGATAATAACACAACCCCGATTTTAGAGCTCACCTAGCTGTTTATAATATAATTCGATAAGAGATCAAGCGATTCTTATATTCACTAAAGAGACTAGCCAGCCAATCAATCAATTATTTCATTTACTAGCACAGAACGTCAGTCGGAGGCAAAAAGAGGCAAAAAAAATATCTTAATACCTAGATTTCAATTCAAGTCAGCTAAGTACTATATTCAAGTATCAAATCAATTCGTGAGAGTATTTATAATTAGCTGCCCTTTGTTTATCTTTATCGGTTAATAGACCTTAGATTATATACTATAAAGAAATTCATTATATTAAACCCGTAGCTTAAAGATAGTTAGATTTTACTTATGTACGACGCAGATAATATGCCAAAGGAAACTTATTTAGCTATATTAGCCAAGAGTTTATTTTCTAAAAACTTCTTATTTAAATATATATACTTTCTAACAAATTTTCTTACTAATATCGCGATTTACGACTAACTCTCTATATACATTAAAATAATTATTTCTATTCACGTGATCATCCCTTAATGATATCAACCTCATCGATATCATTACCTTTAAACAAATTCAAACAAGGCAAACAAAGCTTTAATTTAGGCGAGTCTTAATTAGCTCGCCTGTTCTCCTATAATCGCCTCCTAATACTTATAAAAGAAGAGCCTTTGAACCTTACTCCTTTAACTCTTTAATAACTTTAACTTTACTAATAACTTCGTCGATAATATCACCTCCTCTTCTTTCGCTATCGATTCGACCTTATTCTAGTTTAATTAAGTATCTTCTTCCCGTTATTATTGCTAATAGTTCTTTAATATAGGTTTTAACCTCCTTACTTTAGCCTTTGACCCTATAGTACATCTCCTTAGAAGTTATACTCCCTTTCTCTATATAAACAAGCTAATATTATTCAAGGTTCTTTTTATCGATTTATAACGTCTTCTCGTCTCTTTTATAGTCGATAGTACTAGGGAGTTTCTTCTCTTTCCTCTCTCCTTAGGTTGACTTTAAGTTAACTGTGTATATAGTTTCGTCTTTACTCTAAATCGAACGCCTTAATCTTTTTAACCCTCGATTATACTCCTTATCCTTAATTCGACGTCGATCTTCGATTATACTCCTCCCCTTCCTCTATTCCTTCTTAGGTTAACTCTAAGTTAACTGTATATATAGTTTCGTCTTTACTTTAAATCGAACGCCTTAATCTTTTCGACCCTCAAACATACTCCTCGAATATACTTCTTATTCCTGTCCTTAATTCAACCTTTAACCTTTGACCTTTAACCTTCGAATATACTCCTCGCTCTTCCTTCCTTCCTTTCTTCCCCTTATAACTTCGATATTACCTCCTCTCGAACTAGCTTCCTTATATCGATCGACTTTACTGCACAAAGGTCGACCTCTTCTTTTTTCGAATATATATATACTCGGGTAAGTAAAGGCTCTATAAAGTATCTCTTTCCTTTTCTCTTAATAAGGCATTAGTCTATAACGATATACTCGGAATTATATAGACGCCTCTTAGATACTTCTTCAAACGTACTTCCTTTGGGAAAATATAACGTTTAGTTACAAGTCGCCTCTCCTAAGCCCTCGCTATAATCTCCTTTATAGCAAGTCTCGGCCCTTTGCGTGTCTATATCTTATCAAGACCCTGTCCTTCCCTATTATCTCTTTCTGCTAATGCAAACAAATCCTTTATCACTACCTTCGTTAGCATAGCCCTAATCATCCCCTTTTATTAGCTATTAATCAACTCTTCGAGTTAAATATACACGCTAAGTATTAGCGCCTTAAGTAAGCGTCTATATATATTATCCTATAGCTACTTGTTTCGTGTTTAGCCTTCTGACATTAGCTTAAGCTTCGTTGCTCGTCTAAGCTAGGTTCAGCGAAACTCTTTCGTACTTTAGAGTACTACCCGATAGATATACTCTCTATACGCGCCTCTTCTCTAGCTAATACCTAGACTAGACTCTAGACTCCTAGACTCCCTAGACCGTTGGACTAGCCTTTCTCCTTAGACTAGACCCTGGATTATAGGTTTTGTTGGCTATTTGGCTATTTAGCCGTCTAACTTATCGGATAGATAATTGCTGCTACCCTTAGAATAGCCGTTGAACTCTCCTAATAGGCTTATACGCCCCTCTAGTACAGAGTTGAAATTCAATTGCGCTAGACTAGGGCGGGGGTAGCTATCTGTATTCCTTCTCGTTTTTAGAAGGTCTCTTCTATATTCTTTTTAGGGTTAAAGTAATTCCCTCCTTACTTCTTTCTTAAGTACTCGATTCTGTCCGCGATTCGGCGTTTTGCTCTTCCTCCCTGCCTCTACTAGGTATCTAAGTCCCTAACTACGCTCTCTATGCCGTGAGAGGTCTGAAATAGCTAGTACTAGCTCAGATATACAGAGATTCTTAGTACTAGAGAATTCATTCTCTATTGACACTAAGTTAAGGGAATTGTAACTCGTTGTTTTCAGTATAATAGAATTAAGTTCCTACCCTAGTAGTTCTCTTCGTTGTGACGGTTTGGGCAGGGTCAACTGGGCAGGGCCATATGAAACGACGCTAGGGCTGGCCGAAGGGTACAAAGGGTCATCGGATCCTCACATTCTCTCCTTTCTTCCCTAGCTTAGTATTTTCCAATATACCGTGATCTTTGAACTCCGCGCTTTAGACCTTTGTATCGATCCCGCCGTCACATAATACTAAGCTCACTCGACTCGGCCTGCAGAGGCGACAGAATACTAATCCGGCAAAGGCCCGAATTTGTCCTTGGGGTACGACGACAGAATACCGTGCCTGACGTTCGATAATCTTCTCGAACTGCAAAGATTCGAAGAGACCAGCTAGCAGGGCCTAGCTCTACTAATTGCCGACAGTCGGTCCCCCTCTGCCGACTCAAAAGAAGGAAGAAGGTCGGTCCTCTGCTGACTTAAAATAAGGTAGAACCCACGTCCTCGACGACCTAGTTGACCTCGGAGTCCGGCCCTCAACTAGAGCAGACGACGATATTCCTCGACGCCAACGAGAGCAAAAGAACTGGCCTTCCCTTGTTCGATAGGGACCCCCTTGTTTGATAGGGACCTCCTTGTTTGATAGGAGACGACAAGATCCTCGATGCCGACGAGAGCGAAAGAACCGGCCCCTTACGATAGGAAGAATCGGTCCTAATCTGCCGATTTAAAACAAGGAAGACCTGATAGTCTTGATACTATTTACCCATTGGACTATACAATTATTCCTCGATACTAACGAGGGCAAAGATTTCGACAAAGGCAAAAGAACCGGCCCCCTAGTAACGACAATCGGTTACAGTCTACCGATTTGAAACAAGGAAAGACGTCTATCTCTCTCCCAGACGTATCTAACACGTCTGAAACCCCTATACCGTCTCATGGCGGCACTAACGTCTCAAACCTCTACCTAGCCTTTCGGATTCAGGAGCCAATTGAGTATAGTTCTAATGACGATTCTAGTTCCAAGGACAAGCCTATTATAGGACAACAAGACCCTAGCGCGTCTAGCTTGACTAGCGATTTTGTGGACGATTCCGACTCTTCGGACGATCTTGGATCTACAGACGACCTCACAGACGATCCTGGCTCTACAGACGACCTCACAGACGATCCTGGCTCTACGGACGACCTTGCGGACGATCTAGCTAATGACTCTGCGGACGACTCTTACTTTACGGACGATAGTTATAGTTCTGAAGTCAGCTATTGGTCGGACGAATGAGGGGTTTGAGATACTTTGTTATTTTAAAGGTTTTTGTCAAAATCTTATTTTATTTGTACGCCTGAATGAGGGCATTCAGATTTGTTTTCCGGGGGGGTAATGTGACGGTTTGGGCAGGGTCAACTGGGCAGGGCCATATGAAACGACGCTAGGGCTGGCCGAAGGGTACAAAGGGTCATCGGATCCTCACATTCTCTCCTTTCTTCCCTAGCTTAGTATTTTCTAATATACCGTGATCTTTGAACTCCGCGCTTTAGACCTTTGCATCGATCCCGCCGTCACAATATAGCCAATATAACGAATACGCTAGTAGTCTGCGTTCTACTCTAGCTCTAGCTCATTCTCCTAATAAATCTCTATCTATTAGTAAAGAACGTTATTTAGGCTAGTATTATTAGCTACGATAGCTCCGAGCTTTTATATAATACTATAATCTTTAAGAACTAGAAGAAGGATCGAGAACTAGTTGTCTTTACTATAGCCAGCCACTAGTCGGAGAGCGAGAAAAGCCTTCTGCTTCTTTAAGTAGTATATAGTAAAGTATACACAAATTACTAAGAGAAGCTAGTGATTTAAAGAGGTCTAGATATTTAGAGAGATATAAATTTGTAAGAGTACTACTTAAAGTTCTTATTATACGATATCCTTATAGTTATTCTAAGCTTTACTTATATAAGTATAGACTTAAGAGTGAGTTATAGTAATTATACCCTTATACTCTCAGTTAAGTACTTAGTATAAGATATAAAACTCGGGCGATTCGATAAGGCAGAACAATAGGTTTTATATAATAATTATAGAAATTAAAGCTTCTGTAATTACTATCTTATTAAGCTGTGCTCTAAGAATCTCTAAATCGAGCTCGTCGGCACTACTAGTTACCTTGGCTTAGCAATAGAGTTATCGGAGCTAGTAGTTTACCTCGATTTGATTCTTACTTAAAGCCTTCTCAATTATAATCCTATAGTATCTCTTTAAGTACTTCTTTATATTCTTTATATAGTTCCCGTGAAATAGCCCGTCTTTATAGTCCTCTTATATAGGATCAGAAAGACAACGAGTATAATAAAGGTGGGTTTGATCCTCGTTAAGTATCGGACGACGATAATATTACTAAACAAGTAACCGCCACTTCCTCTTATCATAGCTTAGAGGACTCGTTGTTGACTCTGCTATAGTCGATTGTATAAAGGAAGAATCTAGTTCAAGTGAGGAAGACATTTTAAAGATATTCTTTAATAGAGCTGTCGTACTAAGAAGATTATAAGGAAAGAAAAATTAAGAGGTACAGGGCAAATTATTAAGCGGTGAGTATCGATACCTTATCGATACGGTATCGATACATGCGATACTGACTAATACGATACGGTATCGGGACGGTATCGATACCTCAGGTATCGAAGCCGAGCCTGACAACGACAGTACTTTGCCCAGCAAATGTTGCTGTAAATGTCGTTCGAAGACCCAAATATGCTGATGAGGTTCTTTGCAGTCCTTGTCTAACGCTGAATACAGTGAGCGCGATCACAACTCAAAAGTCCAAGCAGCAGTGGCTCAACGCAGCAGAAAAGACTTCATATGCACCTCGCAATTACAAAACATAAACAACCCGGGAGTAAAACCCCGACCGTTCTATGAAACGCCCATCATGCCTCAACTCATCTCATGTGCCCCCCTATCCCATATAATACAGGTATCCCTATCGTACAATTCGATCATGCCATGCCTCCCATGCTAAAGTGAGCAAGATCAAAGCTCCCCATTGCCCCAGGACATGCTTCTAATGTGCAACAGCGCGAACACCCTGTAATAGTAGACCGAAAATCAAGCCTCGCGCCACTTCCTCTACCTGCAGACAATCAAAGATCCGCCCCATTGCCTCTCCAGTCGCTGCTTGGCCCATGACACCAGTGAGGGCTGTAGGGACGCCGCGCTCCACAAGCAGCTTCCGAGCCTTGATTCGGAGTCTCTCTTTTTCTTCCATGGACATCTCGGGTGGCCAGGTTTTCAGCTCTTCTTCGGTGGGTAAAGTATTCTCTCGCAACTTACGGAGGTGAGCAGCGATGCCTGCATCGGAAGTATTGGCTGCAATGACCGACTCTTGAATAAGGTTTTGGATGGAAGTCAAGGATGGGTTGCCAGGTCGCAAGAGGAAGGTTTTGGCTGCTGTGAGAAGTGTTCGTCGGATATTCCATGCTGAAGAGAGGGTGTAGAGTTCGTTGATAACAGCGAACATCAGTTCGACTGCTACGCGAGTCTCTGCCTCTGTAAGTGGCGTTGCTTCCTTTCGAGGTTTGCGGGGTGTTTGTACAACCGGTACAGATGGCCTTCTTGCGCCTGACAGTGATGGTCGGCCGGGCGATTGTTGAGACGGCGCAGTACTTGTGGATGTTCGGGTCGTTGGCGCGCTACTATCGCCACGAGATTGCGAGGAATCCTCAAAATGAGACCCATAATCATCCGCAGTATCAGTAGGTGGTGGCGGTAACCTTATGTCCTCGATATTTCCTTGAATAGGGGATGACAGAGGGGTTCCTCTCCTTGACTGAGGGGCTCGACTGGGGTCTCTGCTATGAGTCGCACTCCTTCGTCCACTCATAGATGACCTTGCAGAGGACACGTGAGGCTCACGATCATTCTCATCTTCAACTATCGAATTGTGACTTGGTCTGCGTTCCATTTGGGGGATTTTAGACGGTTGTGTGGCGACCAAGGGTGCAGGTCGCAGGCTGTCCTCACTCGCCCTCCCTTTCCGAGTTCCACTGAGGGAGGTCGTGCTGTCCATCCTCGGTATTGCCGATATCGAATTCATACTATCCATCCTGGGAAGGGTCGAAGTTGACGATCGCGCAGCAGTGTGCATTCCCACGTTTGTCGAGGTGCCATTGGGCTTCTTTTGGCCGAGGCTCCCAATGTTGTTTAAAACCCCCGTGATTCCTCCTCCGATCGCCTTTCCACCTTCAGCAACCCCTTTAGGTGCGCTTGTAAGCACATCTAGCATGCCTTTACCCATATTCTCGAATGCGGAGGGAGTGGGCCAACCAATGCCGGGGAACCCGCTCTTCGAGTTGCCATTTGACTGACCCTGATCCCTTTCAAGGAAGCGTTTCATTCCCTCACTTTCAGCCAACGATTGATACCAGCAGGCATCGCGCAAATAGCGTTCCAGCTCCCCTCGTAGAGAGGCCTTGGTATGTTCTTTCCAGTTTGGTAACGCGCGGTGTTGTTCTGTGAAAGCGTTGACTCCGGAAATATTCGCAATGCGCCTCAGAACTTCATGCAAGGTCTCAAAATCGGAATATTTTCGCATGATCATCCATCCAGGGAAATCCGAAGAAGCTGGCTCGATTTGAACCATATAATCTCCACTGGGCTTGCTACGCATCTTACCCTTATCCGCCGGGCCCGAGTCATCATAAATGATGATATTTGCATTATGGAGCGTCAGTGTGAGGGTCTTTCTCCTTGGCTGAGGCGATGCATCTTGGAGAGCTGCGGGAGTGGACTGGGGTAGAATTTGATCAAAGTTCGTGAAAGAAGTTACGTTCTCTGGCGACGGTTGAGCGATTGGAGGCCTCGATGATTTAGGAGATGCCGGAGGCTCGACATTATCAGTGGCCCAGGGGTTTCGCAGAACGTCAGCCGGTGACTTCGCCTCAGGGACCTGAGTTTGGGATACCGCTTCTATTGCTTCCTTGGTAATTGTTGATTTTGTCTCCATGACTGGGAGTTGAGAGACCGTTTCTGTAGCTTCCTGGGCAATTGCTGTCTTCGTCTCCAATGCCTGAGCACTTTGTTCAACAGGCGTTAGAAGAGGCTTTGGTGTTTCTTCAGAGGGTTGTGCCTTGTCCGCTTCTCGCAATCTCTTGGCATCCTCTTCTGCAATTAGTTGAGAGAGTCTCTTCGCTTCCTCCATTGCCTCCTCCATAGCCTCCTCCGCTTTGCTCAAGCGTTTCTTATGCCTTTTCTCTTCCTGTTTCTTCGCTTGTGATTTCGGTGCTTTGGCAAGCCCAATATTTCCGAAATTTCCATCGATGTCTCCAAAAGGGTCACCATTGACTCCGGCATCAATTGCCTGATTTAGATCCGGTTCCCCTTCTTCAAGTAGATAGACAATCCACCCATTGATCCACTCCGGCTTTGAACAGCTTTGGAGGGTCATCTCCAATACAATCCCCGCAAATATTTCCCTCAAAAATATCCTCGCTGGCTCACAACTGTATGCGGACTTCTCTAAGAAATTTTCCAAGATATCCTCTGCAATCATCTTAAACTTCTTGGACTGCTGCTTCTGGTTCAGAACATTGGCAAGATTGGACTCTGGATTCGCAGCAAGATACCCATATACAGCTTCGACGGGTGGTAGGGTGGACCCTTGTGATATGGAAAGAGCGCTCGACAATTCACCGAGAAAGACTATGATGATCGAGGAGGAGTTCGTCAGAAAGTCGAGAAATGTATCTGCGGGTCGTTTCCTCGAGAGGTGCAGAGATATAGAAATTAGGAATTTCGTGAGGGTTTGCCTGGCTGCTGCTGGAAAGGACTGATCCTTTGGGATAATGGGTGAGTACCACCACTTCACATAGTCTCGAATAACAGCTTCGACCAGGTCATTGAGTGCCGCCGCAGTCTCTGGTTGGAACCCCTCAAAGTCATTTCCTGCCAGCTCATTCCCGGTATCATCATCATCGGCCTTCGCGGCATTTTCTCTCAAGTCCAGAATTCTCTTCACAATGTCCAATCCCTTCTCCCTCCGAGCATCTTCGAGTGAACCTGCCACCGAACTCTGACCCTCCCACGTCGCATGCAAGACAACTCCGCCCAATGCCCCTATGAGCACCAGTCCAACTCTCCCTAATATCAAATACGTGCATGTTGCCAGCCCAACAGCAATCCCACCCAGTGTCTCCGGAGAGGCCGTAGAAAGGAATCGCAGCGCCATCGTCGTCAACTCTTCTAAATTCGTAGGCGTCGCATTCGATTGCGGTATGTGTGTAGACGGCACATCCTTGGTAGTAGCAATGCCATCGCCACCATGCTTCGAGTCTCCGTCTGTTCCGTTCATCGCGCTGGTATTTGCTGTTGGCGCATGCTGACAATGAAATGGAGCGTCTTCGAACAATCGTTCCCTCTTTCTCCTCCTACCGATAAAGCAGGCTTTGAAAGATCGCAAACAACAAGTGAATCCGAATATGTAGTCAATTGCAATGGTAAAGGAAGGTTAGAATGCGCAAGCTGTCTTCTAGAAATTGGATAATCAAGTGGTATTTCTTGAAACGGACAGTTAGATGTCCCTGCACTCGCTGGCCTCCCCTATTTTAAGATCTGCGGGCTTAACTTAAAGTAGGATCCCTGCAATCGCTCCCGCGTGCAAAACGTTCTTGAGTCGCGTCAACCCCAACCGTGCTCAAGCTCAGCAACAATCACCAGTCAAATCGATCAAGTACCATCTTCAAGCAAACACCTTCAACTATTGTATTGCCCCTAAATCTTTCCCATTTACAGGATTCTCTCCTCATACTGCGAAATACCTCACCCATCAATCAAAATGGCCAAGAATAAGCGCAGCAGAGAAGAAGCGGAGACGTACGAGTCCGACGGAGGTTTTGTCTCTAACGATGACGGCAATGCCCCGAAGTCGAAGAAAAGCAAGACGGCAACCGCAGGCAAAGCCAGCTCTGGTGGCAATGACCAATTCTGGGCTGTGCGTATTCCCCCTTGCAGCTCCTCTCACTCCAATCGCTGATCTCAGATCAGCTTTCGTCTGGTAGAAACCCTCGACGCGTCAACATTAGCGAATTCAAGAACAACAAATTGGTCAACATCCGCGAGTTCTATGAGAAGGATGATGAGTACTTGCCGGGAAAGAAGGTACTTTATATATTGGAACGGAGGGGGGAACAGTGTGCTGATGGTTGAACAATTAGGGTATCTCCTTGAACATTGACCAGTATAAGGCTCTACTCAAGGCGATTCCAGAGATAAATGTGGAACTGAAGAAGGGAGGAATTGACGTTGGAGAGTCTGCGCTGCCGGATGATGACGAGGAGGATCCGAAGCCACAGAAGAAAGCCAAGAGCAAGAAGGAGAAGTCCAACATTGAGGAGACGAGTGATGAGGAAGAGGAATGATGGAACGATACTAGATGGTTAAGGATGGCGTTCTTTGGATCTCAGGACTGGCTACGATTTCAAGGCGTAAACGGAAAATATGGTATGGGTTCCCACTTGAGGTGAGCGATTGATTTTGCTGGAAATCGAGCATATGGTATGGAATCCTACCGAAGTGAGCGATTGATTCTGCTGGAATCAAGCACATGGTATCTGGATGACGAAGCTGCTGATAGTAGCTCTGGAACGAGCTCAAGAATACACAATCAGATAGAGACCAAAATGGTCTAGTGAATTTTCAAAACGCGCAACTCTTCATTCGTAACGTCTAATTTTCGTATGCCGATCAGTGTCTAAGCCTGAAGAGCCATTTCCTCTCTACTAGCATGACTGCCACCCTTCCACGCATGTTTTGGATCCTGAACCTTTTGCTTGGACTCCTTTTTATCACCCACTTTACCCCACCCGCCACCACCAGGTGTGCAAATGATGATTCGCTCTCCGGCCTTCATAGCAGCCGTGTTTTTGCCTCCCATATTAATGTGTCGTTCCTCATATTCCACATCCTCATTCTCGCTCGATCCATTGATCAATCTATCCGACTTCTCCGGATTGCTGGTCTCCACTTTCCGCACCCAAATGTTCAGCCCGCACTGTGCGTCCTCTCCGCCCTCAAGTCCGTACGGATGATAGACTCTCCTCTCACTCAAGATTGAGACTTGAACCGGGATGCGGAACTCGATGTCTCGAATCACACCATCGCCACCACGATACTTCCCCCTCCCACCAGAACCTGCACGCAACGAGAACTCCCTCAACAGCACCGGATACCGCCTCTCAAACACCTCCGCATCTGTAATCCGTGTATTCGTCATGTGAGTATGCACACCATTCGTACCATCCCAATCCCTCCCCGCACCACTACCACCTGCAATCGTCTCATAATACCCAAACCCTTTCACATTTTCTTGCCCCTCAACATTGCCTCCAAATCCAAAAGTCAGATTGTTGCAGTCGCCTTGGGAAGCAGCGCACGCTTGGAATGCTTTGAGGATTACGTCCGTGACCCGCTGTGATGTGAGGACGTTGCCACCGACTACGGCGGCTTTGTCGGAGGGCGAGAGGAAGGATTGGGGGGGGATGAGGACCTTTATTGGCTTGAGGCAGCCCTGGTTTAGCGGGATGTCTTCTGATATTAGGCACCGGAGACAGTAGATTATTGCGCTGTAGGTAACGGCTTGCGGTGCGTTTGTGTTGCCTATGTTCCTTATCAGCTTTTGACTTGTAAGTACTGAGATCAGGGCTTACCGTAGACTTCAGGTCCTGTGCCACCGAAGTCAAAGACAGCTTCCCCTTTCTCGGCATCGATGGTAATTTTGAGCTTGATGGGACTTCCATCATCCATGTAATCCACTGCTGAGAGATCTTGGCCTTCGAAACGCTTGCTAACTTCTTTCAGGAGATTTCGGACGCTTAGTTCGGCGTTATTCTGGATATTGACCATGTAGAAGTTCACCACTTCCTCTCCATATTCTTCGATCAGGGCAGAGATGAGGTTGATGCCTTTCATATTACTGGATATTTGTGCCTTCAGGTCCGAGATGTTGTCTGCAAGACAACGTGTACCACTGCAACCTTGGTACTTCGCAGGCTCCGTGAGTAACAGCTCAGTAATCCGCTTCTCATTGAACCGTCCTGCGCTCACCAGCTTTTCGGACTTGATGGCTGCTCCTTCTTGGAATAGCTCCCTCGAGTGAGGGGGCATGCTACCGGGTAAAATACCTCCAATATCAGCATGATGAGCTCTAGAAGCAACATAGAACAAAATCTTGTCGCCGGATTGGTTGAAAGCAGGAGTGATAACTGTGATATCGGGAAGATGGGTTCCTCCGTACTCCGGATGGTTAGAGACTATTACATCTCCTTTCACGAGCTTCCCCTTCCAAATCTCAGCTTGTCGCTTCACACACGTGGACATCGATCCTAAGTGTACGGGAAGATGGGGCGCATTTGCGACCAAGCCGCCCGTGGAGTCGAAGAGAGCACATGAGTAGTCCAAACGCTCTTTGACGTTGGTGCTCACACTCGTCTTCTGGAGAGCTCTGCCCATCTGCTCTGCAATTGCCATGAAGCGATGGGCAAATATACTCAACATGATTGGGTCGACCTCTTTCGTGGTATCCGGTTTCGACTTATCTTTGAGCTCCTCGTCGCCGATGTTTATAACGACGTGAGTCTCGATTATCAAGGCCGTGGCTCCTGGAGTGACAACGATAGTCTGAGTGCCATCTGCTAGAATGGCCGGTCCTTTCAACCTGTCACCCACGGCGAGATCTTCAAGCTTGTAGATGGGAGTATCTTGTCGACCACCTTCGAAATACACCTTCGAGCGATTGTACTCCTTATCTCCAGACTTCACGTCTTTGGGCTTGATTTCCTTCAGTTGCTGATCGACAGTCTTGTCGAGCGCTTCAAAACTCTTTCCAATACCACGAACTCGGACGTCATCCACGATAATGTCTCGATCGGGTAACGTAAAGCCGAATTCTTGTTGATGCTGCTTGACGAAAGCTTTGCCATACGCCCACTCGTCGCCATCGAACTCTTTCTCAACGTCTTCCTTCTCAGGTTTCACCACCATGAGCGCTGATTCTGTTCCTCTGTAACGCATGTTCAAATACTCCTCATAAACAATTGATTTCTCTTCAAATCCTTGTTCCTGAAGCGCCTTCTTTGACTTTTGCTTCAACTCATCCATTTTCGTTTTCAATGATTCTTTTGCATCTCCTTTGTCGGCCCATACTTTTGAATCTGGTTCTTGTCGTTCGTCCACAACATCCGCTAATGCCATGCCATATGCTGAGAGAACAGATGAGTATCGATGAACCAGAATCTGGCGAATGCCCAAACTTTCGGCAATAGCCACTGCATGCTGTCCTCCCGCACCTCCAAATGTCGCCAAACGATGCTTGGAAGTGTCATGGCCTTTTGCTTCTGTGAGTGATCGGATTGGTCTCGTCATCGTCTCATTGGCCACTGTCAAGAATCCATAAGCTACCTCGTCAGCGCTCAAGTTCTTGCCTTCTTCCTTGTTGATGATATCGGCAAGTTCTTGAAGGAGCTTCTCGCTTGCTTGAACATCCAGACCTTCGTCTTCATTCGTGCCGAAGATTTTGGGGAAGAAATCGGGTAACAAGCGGCCAAGGAACAGGTTTGCATCCGTCACGGTCGCTGGACCTCCCTTCCTATAGCATCCTGGACCTGGGTGTGCTCCTGCTGACTCTGGACCAACTACGAAAAGACCATTTCGGAAGAATAGGCGTGATCCACCACCAGCCGCTACGGTGTTAATATCCAGTTGGGGTGACTGGATAGTCACACCTGCTGTAGTAGTTTCGAAAACATGCTCGTATCGACCAGATCCATATCTCGAGACATCTGTCGATGTGCCACCCATATCAAATCCAATGACTGGTATCTTCGTCTCCGGATCATATGAAGTGAGGGCATATCCTACCACTCCGCCGGCGGGGCCTGAAAGAATGGCTTTCAGGCCAGAAAATTTGTCGACATCGACAAGACCTCCATCACTTTGCATGAACTCGCATCGTGCACCTCTTGCTCCACTTTCCTTTTTGACACTCTCTGTTCCAAGGCCACCCTCGAAACCCTTTTGGAAACCAGCAATGTACTTTTTGATGGCGGGTGTAAGATAAGCATCCGCACATGCAGACGTAGCTCTTGGAACAAGCTTGATCATGGGCATGAGTTCATGACTTAGGGACACATGGTTGAAACCAATATCTCTCGCTATCCGACCAACTAAGGCTTCGTGATCCGGAAAAGTGTAGCCATGCATTAGGCATACCGCTATGCTTTTGATGCCGCTATCATAAACCTCTTGTAATTGCTTTCGAATCGTCTCCTCCTGGGGTCGTTGTAATATCCTGACAGCTTCTGATGATAGCCCTCTGACCAGATCTTGATCCCCATTCTTCTCATCTCTTGGCTCAGTCTTAGTATAATGCCTCGTCGGATCCTCAGCATAATCCTCCAACGTAACCCTCTCATCAATCTCCACCACCTTCTCATAAAGCACATCCGGTTTCCTAATCGTCAAATCAAAGATCTTCGGCCTCGACTGATTCCCAATCTCCAAACAGTCCTTAAACCCCTTTGTCACAACCATAGCAATCTTCTCTCCTTTCCTCTCTAACAAAGCATTTGTAGCTACGGTGGTGCCCATTCGTATCGATTCGATCTTGGAGGTATCTAAGGGCTCGCCACGCGGGATTTCTTTTTGGAGGAATACGGACATCAGCCGGCGGATGCCTTCGAGGGGTGCGTCTTCGTAGTTTGAGGGGTCTTCGGAGAGCAGCTTGACGATTACGTCGTCTTCCATCTTTCCTGTGCCGGGATTTCCTACACAGTCGGTGAATGTTCCACCGCGCTTTGAGTATAGTTAGCTATGTTTGTGGAAATCTGAGATAGGCCGAAAGATGGTAATACTGAATTTGGAAAGTAGTTGTCTCCTTGAACAACTTTGCGGAAGTAGCCAAGTTCCATAGCTAGCTCTTGCTTGCATTTGAGTCTCAAATATGCCAATCCCAAGCTTTGTGGTTGAAAACGAAAGCTCCAGGACTTACATCAATAGCTATGCGGATGCCCCGCTCTTGGGCTTGTGACCCCATCTTGAACGATTCGCTGGACTTTTTGGTACGAATCTAGACTTCTAGAAGCTGAGGAAGATAGTATTCAGAATAGCCTGAAAGAGAAAACCTTGAAGTGAAAAAAGTTCAATCATGAGAGTTGCCAATTAACAATGGCTGGAAAATAGTAAATGACGGAGTTGCGCCGCCGCTGACGGAATTGTATTGCCATCCCACCTTCTCTACCGCCTGGCAGAATGATCCCTTTTGGAATGGGGTGTTGTGGCTTTCTCGTGCTCTGAAAATAAGAGTTTTCTTCAACAACAGCCGCATTCCGTATTTATGGAGTTCGTTTACTGAATCATGCTAAACATACCGGGACGCCCTTTTAATGACGAGAGAACACGTCCAGGGTAGCTGATTGAGAGTTACAAATGGATTGAAATCTTAGTCATAGAAAACCACACGATAATAACTCTTTCATTCCCTAATTGCACAGTGGCCTTTTTCTTTTTCTCATTGAAGTCCCAATTGCGAAATCTTGTTACTTTCAAGGCTATATCAAATATGTCTCTAAGCATTTACATCAACCCAAACCAAGAACCACTCCAAAATCTACCCCCACCAAATCCAGAAGTCCGAGCCTTCCACAGTTCACTTCCCCACTACAATCCCACCCCTCTAGTTTCTCTCCCCGAGATCGCAAAAGAGCTCGGAATCAGCTACTTTCTGCTCAAAAATGAAAGTTCACGCCTGGGTCTCCCAGCTTTCAAAATCCTTGGAGCCAGTTGGGCCACGGCCAAAGCTGTGTCCAAGCGCCTTAATATACCAATCTCAGGTAATATTGCCGACGAGTCGCCCATTCAACGGCTAGCCGATGCCGCAAGAGCAGCAGCCTTAACGCTGTATGCTGCCACGGATGGCAATCATGGACGTGCCGTAGCGAGAATGGCCACGTATCTGAGCATCAAGGCCCGGATTTACGTCCCTCTCATGGTCGATGAGGAGACGATAGCGAAAATCTCCAGTGAAGGAGCAGAAGTGGAAGTCTGGCAGGGAGATTATGATCAGACTGTCATTGCGACGAAAGCAGCTGCCGAGAAGCATCCAGATGGGAAGGGACTGTTGATTAGCGATACGGCGTTGGAGATTGAAGAGGAGACTCCGCGGTGGATGGTGGATGGATACCAGACTATGTTTGAGGAGATTGATGAGCAGATTAAGGATGTCACGAGTATGCCGGTGACCCATGTGTTGACGCCGTTGGGTGTGGGCAGTTTGTGTTCAGCGACGTGTACGCATTATCGGAGAGAAGATGGGGTGCCGAAAGCTGAGGTTGTGACTGTTGAGCCGGTCGCGGCTGCGTGTTTCAAGACCAGCTTGGAGGCGGGGAAACCGGTCACCATCGAGACGAAGTATACCATCTGTACCGGTATGTGTTGCGGTACAGTCTCTGTGACTGCTTGGCCGATAATGAAAGATGGTGTTAGTATGGCAATGGCTGTTGAGGATACTCAGGTGGAGAAGGCTTTGTTGGATCTTAGGAAGTATGGGGTAAATGCAGGACCTTGTGGAGCAGCTACCACTGCCGGCTCGAGACAGCTTCCGAATCTCGGGCCAGTTTCTGTCATTGTAGTCCTCTGTACGGAAGGGGAGAGGAAGTATGAAATGGAGGACCCGAAAGCCAAACATAAGGCATGATGGGAGACAACTAGGTGGTCTCGAGATGGGTTTGGTTCTTTTGTTTACGTCACGTGACGTAAATGCTTTTGCAACTCGATGCTGCCTGTGAAGTAGCAGCTTGTCTAGAGGGGAGACAATGGCCGCCGAACTTGAAGTTCCATTGTCCAGATTTTCAGTAAGCTCATGGATTGCTCCTTGATGAAATAGGAAGGTAAACACGGAGGAGACTAAAGGTCAGTAAGCTAAGATTCACTTGAATAAAAATCATGCGGCCTCTGTTCTCAGATGAGTGTGAGGCTAAACTTAACGATTTTCCTGCAAATTGGAGCCAAAAGAAGAAGGAATGGAAGGCCATTCTCATGATGCTGGAGAAACAGAACCGAGTCACGTGAATATGACCCCTGACTCCCTGGGAAGTCAAATGCGAAAAGAGATATGCTGTACTCCGTAGACACTTCCTTTTGACTGTCACACGAACAAGGCCTTCTGAATTCTAGTTTGTTTACATCAGAGTTTCGAGGCTGAGAAAAAAGGCATGTAGACGCGGCTGAAGATACTTCTATTTTGAGGTGCTGATCTCAAGGCTGAGGCTCATGAGGCTGTCAGATCTAAATAAAAAATGGGTTGTGGGATGACAAGAATCCTACGAACATACTGTAGACTTATCTATTCGGAATATTTTTAACTCTTCTGTTGTCAGGACGATGCGACAATCGTAGACTCGTAGAGAGGGCTGTGCTTTGTTCGTTTTCTTCGGTGCCCGAAAGACGAAGACTTGAGACTTTGATAGAATAGATACCGTCCTGGTATATCGATACAGCAATCGATATCGGCTGCATGACGATCAACGGCGACGGCGACGAGGAGAAAGGGGCCGGTCGGGTGGCTCGGACGTCTTCGAAAAAGCGGAATCGTTCTGGAAATTGCATCTTTAAAAATAAAATGAAGTCATGCGCAATCTGCCCTTGTATCCAAACTCAATCCAATTTGAATAGTGGGGTACCCTCCCCGGTCGTCAATCTCACAGTCCCGGCTCTTCCTGATCTTGGGCCCTCCAGACGGTGGGAATCTGGAAATAGCAATACGAAATGATCAAATTGAGGCAAATGCGGCATTGTTGATTGTTTTGATACTCTTCGTGAATGTAAACAAAGAAAGTAAATAGACCTTCAATATTGCCCTTCATGATCCCCTCTTTCTTAGGTGGCAAGATGGGGGTCTCCCTGAAAAACTGTCAACGTGGCAGTTCATCTGAAGGGAAACCTTGGCTGAGTTGGAGATACGGTAGAGGACGCAGATCTTGGGGACCCTGAGTGCCTCGAGAAACGGCTTCGGATGCGTCCGCGTGAATGGATTTAGCGCAGGGGCATATACACGTGTTGATTGGCTCATCCGGATCAAACAAAACAGACCGCCACGCACAAAACTTCTTTGAACAGCGCACATGCATGAGAAATTTCTTGAAACTCTTCAAACCCTCTTCAATGAAATTCTGATCCAGCAATCCTCCCTCTCCGACTCAAATTCATATCTTCAGCCCATCGATTCTTTGAATGTAGCGAATTAAATTTTCGTGTCATCGGAGATCCTGAAGGTTGAAAGTCGCGTGGGAAGTTTAAGCGACGCGGAAGGACCCCCAGACGTAAACAACGCGGTGACGAATCTCTTTTTCGACTCCATCCCCCATTTCTTCCACCACCAACAATCGCATTCTCCTCAACGACGACGACAACACTGGCAATAAGAGACGGGATCTATGAGCTTCGGGGTCGGTGTGCGAGTAGTTGTTGGAAATAAGAACAGGAGAAGCATTGCCATGATCCATCCGGCTTGATACATTCATTCCAGGCTGATTCGAAATCATATCGCCACCTCGATTGAGCGATTCACGAAGCATTCCTCTAGATACCAACATTCCAGCATATCCAGTTGCTGCGGCCCATTGAGCGATTGAAGCTGTTGATAACCAGGATCCCATCCATAGCATCTGTTTCTACGCATATCAATCGTTCAACGACGGAGAACGATCTCGAATATCTATGCCATCCAACAAATAATCCCTGGATCCGGAAGCAACGATCGACCGCGCGAATTGTTCAACCGTCTTGAAAGATTGAAACCCTCCTCAGACCTATCCGACACCAAGGCGAGTGTCGCCACATACCAACATATCATGCCTTACTCAAACAGTGGCGGTACCCTTACACTACCTTCTCCGACACACGTCCATCATGTTGATGTCACGTCCGCTGTGAGATCTCTCAGACGCTCTCTTTCACGATCACCATCGAAATTCCGCCTCGTTACCAAATCACCAAGCTCATCTCCAAAGTCACCACTTTCTCCATCACCACCGAAACGCGCATCCTCACAACCGGCTACCCTGTTTAATCCAAGCAATCCACCTCATACTCCATCACCTCTCGCAGTACCATTTCCGCCAAGCGCAAAGCTCGCCCTTCGATCTTCAACGCGTTCGAAGACTGCGCCAGCGAGACCCTCCTCACGAACTCGAACTTCGCCCAAGAGTCCCATGAAGCGTGCATTGAGCCAGGCATCAGACAGCGGTAACGCGCCTCCGTCTTCATCGGCCGGTTCCGTGAGTGGACAAGAGAATAGTAGAAGCACAAGTCCTGCTGAGCGAAAGAGCTTCGAGAGAATTGCCAGGATGTCCAGTTCAGACATTTCGGCACCAGTCAATCATGCTCTTTCGAGATTGGGTGGCGATGCTAGCAATGACTATCATACGATTTCCTCTACATCAAGTCCACTTAAGCGCAGTGACGCGATTATGAATTTGGATCAAGCAAGCTTGGGAAGCCCAGTTGCGAAGAGGAGGAGTTTGCACGGATCAGCGAGCTTTGGCCATGACTTCAATGTCTTTGATCACGGACCATCATCTTCACCACAATTCGAAATACATGACGATTCTAATCAGGAATATGAGTTATCGACAGCATCTTTCAGCCCAGAGAATGCAACATCGTTTACTTCGATGCCTCGAAGATCCTCTTCCTTGCGCAAGTCCACACTTCAACAGCGACATGGCGAAAAAACTTCTTGGGGCAGAAGACATGCAGCTCAGATGCTTGCACAACAGCAGTTAACAAGCAATGCTCCCGAGGTTTCAACCCCAAATCCGTCCAAAAATCGACCTCGTTTGTCGTTGGATCAATTTATGCCTCCGACGGCTAGGGACAGCCCCTTCTCTTCTCAAAGCAGCCTTCCAAACCCGTCGATACATATGGTTAGTCAGCCGACCCATCAACCACATCCCCTATCCCGGACTATGACCACCTCTTCATCCAGCTCGAGCATTGTCGACGAGTCTCCTACCCACATTCCGGTGCACTTCGGAGAGCAACCTAGGCCAAAATTAGACTTCTCGAAGTCGTTACCAGCAGGTTCACTGAGGCCATATTCTTTGCAAACCAGTAGTGGAGAGGAGGAGGGCTCATTTTCGACCCCTCAAAATTTCAAGTCTGTCAAACCATTACCGGCTGCATTCATGTCAACTGGTCTGATTTCAAAGGTCAACAAGAACCCGGAAGAGCCACAGCTGCCTCGAGGTGTTAGCAAAGGAAACATGCCTGATACTCCATGCAAGAAGCATGTGAACACATTCGCTACGTATCCCGCACCAGTTCCAGGAAGTGCAATTGCAAAGGCTAGACACATTCGACATTCGTTCGGGACCCCATCGACTCCATTCAATCCCCATGGCGGTCAAACCGGCCCCAACACCTTTGGAAAGGGAGCAGGCGTATTCGGAAGCTCCTTTGGTAATAATGGCTTGACTAGACGTGGGAGCTTTCTCAGTATTGATGGAGATGAGAGTGGCGGTTCACCTGACGCAAAAGGAGATAGCCAATCCAGTGCTGACTTCGAATTGCCTCCCACGCCAACAAAGCAGGCTCTTGTGTCTGGCTCAGCTCATCAACAGCAAAGCAATGGCAGTCCTAGCCACCACCGAAGTTTCCCTGCATCGGCAGTTGGCTACGGGCTGGCAAAGAGACTTCCAAGAACGAGCAGTAAGTTAAACCTCTCTACAAGTCCCGGCGATCGAGAAGGAGAGGAGAGTGATGCGTCGATGGAGATGAATGACTCTCCTACTACCGCCAACTTTCGACTTTTGCCAAAATCTTCTATTTCTGTTCCATTCTTCGGGCGGTCGCGAGCTCTTCGTGGTTCCAGTCCACATTCTCTGACGCCGTTGATATCCAAGTCTCTTACTACTTCTTATTTGAGTCCTTCAAGGAAACCGGGCTTTGCTAAAATTAGTCACGTGCCTCCAGCCAGTCCGTTGGAGCGTATAGATTTCATCGAGAGGTTGTCACCTCAAACACCCCAGGACATGCTTCCACCTGACCCAAGTGGACTTTCCATCTCAAACCCCCGAGATGGCCAGGCTGCAAAGTCAGGCGTGAACAGTGCCTCCATGCCACCTCCAGCTACACCAACAACAGGCCGAGACCACTTTTCGAAGATTGGTGACGGACGAATCAGTACTACTCCAATCAGCGGCTTTGCACCGCCAGAGATAGACGAGTCGCTCACGTCAAGATTTGAGAAGGTCGAGATGATTGGTACAGGAGAGTTCTCTCAGGTGTATCGAGTCACGCAAACCGCCGGCCCTCTCTCCGCGACCCAATCCTTCTACTTCGGTGCATCAGGTTCACCGTTGGGAGGAACTCCGCCAACCCCCATGCCGGATCGTGTATTCGCCGTCAAGAAATCGCGACAGCCTTATCAAGGCACCAGGGACCGTCAACGGAAACTGCAGGAAGTCAATGTGCTCAAGGCACTTGGACATTCTGATCACGTCGTGCATTTTATTGATAGCTGGGAGGAGAAGAATTACCTCTACATCCAAACCGAGTTCTGTGAGGAAGGCAGTCTCGATCTCTTCCTCTCGCAGGTCGGTCGGAAGGGTAGATTAGATGATTTCCGCATTTGGAAGATCATGCTGGAACTCAGCCAGGTATGTCGCTTTAGTCATTTTGATCTGATCAAAGCTAACATTCTCGTAGGGTCTGAGGCAAATTCATGATTCGGGGTTCATCCACTTAGATCTCAAGCCCGCCAACATTCTCATTACCTTCGAAGGTGTGTTGAAGATTGGAGATTTCGGCATGGCAGCTGCTTGGCCAGTTCAAACGTCAATCGAAGGCGAGGGTGATCGCGAGTACATAGGTCCTGAGATTCTCCTCGGCCAGTACGACAAGCCCGCTGACGTTTTCGCACTTGGACTCATCATGCTGGAAATCGCTGGCAATGTGCAACTGCCTGACAACGGCCCAACTTGGCAGCGACTGCGTTCTGGAGATATGAGTGACGTTCCCAGCCTAAGTTGGAGCGCAGGCAGTACGATTATCCGAGATGCCACCGGTATCCCCATTGAGGAGAGCGATGCCAGCATCGATTATTTCGGCAGTGATGATGAGGTGGAACCCAATTTCGGATCTCCTACAATGGCCAGCCGTAGACGGAATATTGGATCATCCAGCAAGTCATTATCTCACGATCCTGGAAACCTCTTTGGCTCCAGAAGAGGCGAACTCCACCATGCTCCGCCTTTCATGAGAGACATGCACCACGAGCATGCACTCGACAAGATTGTTCGATGGATGATCTCGCCACTTCCGCAGGACCGGCCAATGATACATCAAGTTCTCGAGTCCGAAGGTCTTCGATGGGTCGAGGCACGACGTCGCGCTGGTGCAACCGTCTTCGAAGGCAACTGGGGACCAGCAGACGATGTGCTGGCCGATGATGCAGAAATGATGGACGTCTGAGATTTCGCTCAGAATACTCGCTGCTAGCTCATCTTGATATGGCTTATCCCTGGATTTCAGTCCTGACGAGGTTGGATGAGCCTCCATTTGAATTTTGGTGTTTCGGCGTTACAGGATATGGCGTTCGACACATTGCCTTATCACGACCAACGACGAAGACACGCATTACCATTCATGAGATCACGCTTGCTCTATACATAATCTTCTCCTCGACCTATTCCCTTCACGCCATTCACGAAATCAAGAAAAAATTCGATTGTTAGACTTCAGTTCCTCGAGCTGGATGGGTATTATGTCGGAATTATGATAGTTTGCTTTGATGAAGAGGGAAAAGTACGAAGACCTTTGGAAGGAATTACTACTTGCTTATAGCTTAACCAGATTTTGGTTGCTTTGTATGAGCTATGTTTGAGTCGTTGAGGCACAGTGAATGGCTAGGATAAGGAGATTAGATGAAATGATGTAGATAAATTCAGATGAATGACGTGGCTCTTGCTTTGGCTGTTCTCTCGGGACGTGGAAGTAACGGCCTCATAGAAATGAATGGAAGAATTTGGAACAAGATGTAGGAGTCCTGAAAACCTATGATGATGAATCGTCGACTTAGATAGTCCCTGGCGTCTTAACAAGGATCGGAAGACAACGCCAGAATGTTAATGGGGAGATTGTGAGTATTGATGGGGGCATTTTGTTTGAGGCGCCGGGCCGTTAATTCGAATTGAGACGAAGATGTTGATGATGTGGGATGGCGAGTAAATCTTATCTATTTGAGTAGAGCTCGCCAGCTATTATCCCAGGAATAGACTCCAGAGCCAAGCTAGACAACAAAATAAAAAATTCGCTCACAAACTATAAGGTTACAACTTATATCACAGCTCAATGCTGAATAACACCAGTCGCCTGCCCACCATTATCCTCATCCAACTCCCTCGCCAATTCCCCATCCAAGTGTGACGCCTCAGCCCTCAACCGTTCCGCCTCCCTCCTAAACTTCTCCGCCTCTTCCTCCAACTTAACAGCGTCGTCAATCTTCTTCGATCTCTCCTTCTCACCCACCTTCCACCCCGTTGACGCTGTTCGAAGATCCATAGCCTTGGCCTCTTTGCTGTGCGCTTCCTCATCCATGTGTTGAGCCTGCTGGTGGATAACCGACGCACTGTGAGAGATAGGTCCTCCCATTCCCGTGTGATCTGACATCGGACATCCTGGAGTGAAGAGGCCTCGAGCGAATGGCCAGCCTCCGTGCATTGCTGAGATACCAGGAGGACCACTAGCACTTCTACCGAATGGCGGGCCTTTACCAAATGGTCCTCGACCCCCGAAGGGGCCACCGAAGGGGAACCCTGCTCTTGCTCCTGGAGCTAGTGGCATTTGTGGCATGGAATGCATTGCGGCCATGTGGCCCATTACCGGATTGTGACCCACCCCGGGCACTGCTGGTACAAAGCCTGCCATATTTGGGTCCTGCGCGAATTTCCCTTTCCGTTGCCTTCGCTCTGCCCTCCTTGCGGCTCGACGTTCTTTCTTTTGTGCCCTCCTCGCGGTACGTTTCTCTTTCCTCGCCTGCTTTCTGAAGATCATCTGTGCTTTCTTTGCCTCTTTGAACTCTTTCAACAGATCTTTCACCTCCTTTCGCATGGCTTTCATATCTTGATCGAATTGCCTAGGGTTCGATTTCTTGGCGACTTTAATCTCCTCCTTGATATTTCGGACCGTCTCGCGAGTAATTGGATGCTCTGGGTGATTCATCCAGTCAATTAACGACTGCTTAGCAATGGGCAGCTGTTGATCTTTGAGATCATCGTATTCTGGGAGGGATCCGACAGACGAGTCGGAATCTGAAGAGCTTGAGCTTGAAGAACTGGATGAACTAGAGGTCGATGAAGATCTCCCTCGCCGTCTCCCATGTCGTCCATGGTCATGCGACCTCCCACGTCCACGATGCCGATGATGGCCGTGATGACCTCGTCGTCCTCCACATCCGTGTTCGACGTCTCGATCACGGTCATCCCGTCGACCCCAGACTCGCCCACCAAGAGTCACTCCGTTCCCATCTGCAACAAAGCCCCGGGACCCCCCTAGACGAAAGCCATTCTGATCAGCGACCAGCATATTAACCATTCTAAACCCTCTCCCATCAGCGACAATGCCATTCTTCCCGATTCTGAATCCTTCATTATCTGCTCTAATAGGCCCAAATCGAAATCCTCGAGAATTTGCCTCAATACCCGCAAAACTGAACCCCCTTCTTGGTCCTCTGCTCTCACCAGGTGTGTCTTCTAGTATTTCATGGTCGTAGGGAATCCATGCACCTGGCATCGTTCTCGTCTCATTATCAACAGTAATCTCGGGCTCGATGAATCGAATCTGAAAGCCGCGAGGCTCGAAGAATCCTGCGTTCCATTCTGATATTGTAGCGTCCACCTTGTTCAGTCGCTCACTCAATCGCTCAGCTGCTTGAGGTGTCTGGCGTAGGGGCTCGAGTTGCGCATCAACCTGGGTGAGATCTGTTCGTGAGCGATCTTCCGGCCCCAGAGTAAGACGATGCATCCGCTCATCTATCAACTCCGCCTTGAGCTTTCTGTCTGCAACGTCGTTGTTCACACTAGCTGCATGGTCTGGAAATAGATAGTTCACGAATGTTGCCCAATCTTGCTCTGTGACGTCCTTGGATAACCATTCTTGAGCAGGCTCCGGATATGGTACGTCTTTTGGTTCAGTGGTCGAGGTAATGGTTATAGTGTGGACTTTAGGTATTGGGCCAGGTCGGCCATGTGCTGGTCGTGATTCGAAGTAGGCTGTTGCGGCCGAGGAAGAGGCATGGTCCAGATCGTCGCCTAGACCCTGGTGTACTGATTCTGTAGGAGTATATGGAGGAGTGAAAACGACCGAATCGTCTGCAGATGAGGCTGCTGAGGGAGCTGGTAGAGATGCGTTATCAGCATGCGAAGTAGTTGGAGTGACGATAGTTGTTCCAGGGTTGGAGTAGATATCAGTCTCGCTGTACGGCGGGGGTGGAATATGATCCATATTGATGAGCGGATATGGAGTATGATGAGCTGAAACGCGTTGTTTGGATGAGTATGAAATGACAGTCAGATATCGAAGAATAATAAGATACAGAAAAAAGTGTAATTAACAGCCGCATGAACTGATCACAAACCGTATGATGATAGTAGGGTGAGTCGGGGTAATATTTAGGCTAGTCAGTGCCCCTCCGGCTTTTGGCGTTCACGTACGCGCACCCACCCTTAGGCATCAACCTTATTTTGGTAATGCTCCAATGCAGCCTGTCGCAAGGCTAACCAGCCCACTTCTGCATCCTGCGGGGTTGGCCGGCTGAGAGCCTTGAAGTCTGCTGCATCGAGTCACACAAGTGACGCGGCCTCGCAAGGCAGCAATCCGCTCGTGTTGGAACAAGCTTAAATCGTTATGTGTTGGTCAGCCTTAGAAGGTGTTATCCATGTGCATTTTCAATGGTTCATTTATAGAGAGCAATTAGAATCGAGCTTTGGAAGGGTGGTCGTCCTGTCTTTTGTTATTCAGGCCGTTGAAAGGGTCGCCACCCCGTGCGCGTCAACCATTGAATTGCACAGAGCAATTAGAACTGAGCTTTAGAAGGGGTGTTGTCCGGTGTACTTTCATTCAGGCTTCAAAAAAGAGCTTTTATACCGCATACTTCAATCGTTCATTCACAAAGTGCGATTAGGATAAAGCTTTGGAAGGCTACAATGCAATCGTCCATTCAGTGAGCTATTGGCTGTATCCAGCAATTCCTTCCTCTCCGTCAGAACTGGAGTTCTGGCTTATGGAAGTTGACATCTTCCGTCTTGTAGTGATCCGCAACGATCCTGTAGAGGTATGAGGGAGCATGAGCGCCCAGGTTTGTGATGTAGAGATCCACCAGATCAGGAGGCACGTAATCGAAGACCGGATTATCAACCTCTAGATTATCCACTAATGCTCCATCATCGTATCCGACGATACGTCCTGGATCTCCATATTCGATGAGCGATTCAAACTCGAATGGATATTCTGGGCTGAGCTTGTAGACGCCGCTGATTACAATCACTGGGACTGTATGAACCTTTGCTGCCTTTGCAATAACGCGCGCGCCCGCGGCTGCTATCAAACCACCATTTGCAATGACAGCATGAGTTGCTAGGATGACCTTGTTGACTCTTGACATGATTGCAAAGATCGAGGCATCAGTCATGAGGATAACGGTGATACCTGCGGCTGAGAGAGGCTTGAGGAACCTGTCCGTTCCCATCTCGTCTCCATCTTTCTGACTGGTCTTTCCAACGACTGCGGCATGGGTCAATTCGTGGTCGTTGGGGTAGGACTCGGTCATTATGACCGTGAATTTTCGTTTCTCGGCGGCCTTGAGCAAGAACTTCTGGACACTCAGTGACGAAGTATGCGTGAGGATAACCTATAGAAGATCCGCGAGTCAGTAATCGCTCAATGGAATTGAGAGATTGTAATGTAGCGGGTACCATGAAATGGAAGACTACCCTTGATCGAGTAGAAGTCGAGGGTAGAACTTATGAATCTGGCCAGCATCTGAATCACTCACCTCATTTGAATGAATGTGCTCCTGGGCATACGCGGCAATCTGGTCGTCAACTTGGTGGAGCTCGTCACTAGAGGATCTCGGAGTCAGCATACTTGATCAAGAGATGGACAAGAGATACGGTGCTTAAAGAATCGCTCATTCAACTTCAGCAATCCAAAAAGCTGTGATCTGGACCAGTGATCTACTGCTCCAGCGAGTCGCTCGGACTACCAGAGCAAATCAGAAACGAGACATCAGGCGCCCTACAGAATCGCTTATTCCACCTGAACAATTCAAAAAAGGCTAGGATCCGGACTTATACATACATGATTTCTTCCACTCCGCTGATAATCTCCGCTTTGAGGTCCTTGGATGTATTAGATATCCTATAGGCTAAAGAGACGGCGTTGACACCCTTTCCAGGTGGTGAACCGATAGGAGGAGTCGACGTCGGTGACGGAGTCGCTGAAAGAAGGTTGAACATTGATTGCTGTACTGGTACTCCCATTCTGACGGCGTAAGATTGGTGTGAAGTACCTAACGCGGGACGGGAGGGCTGCGAGGTTGATACGAATACATCATCACCATTCGTCTCGTCACCCCCCTGGTCTAATGAATCGTTGGTTGCCTCAAACCGGAGAGGGCTGAATGTTGGTGGTGCATTCTCTACTCTGATCGAAACTGGTTGACTGGGCTCTGGCCGTGGAGAACCAATCTGGCTGTTGGATGCATCACTGCCATCTTCTCTGTCTTCTTTTGCCTCGTCCCTAAAGAATGTCAGTCACCAACTCAATTTGAATGTTTGAAATCCAATCTACTACGTGTTTCCATGGATGCGCAGTCCAACTATTCGAACCATTTGAGGGATTTAAATATGTTGTAAACATACCTGATCATTCCCAAAACCCGGCGTACGATATTACCCACGACCATCTCCCTTGGTTGAGCTTCAATAAGCCGCTGTCCTACTTGCTGTATTCGTTGCAGTAGCTTTCCAATATCCGTCCATTTGAACTTTGCAACCACGCGTTTCAGTAGCTCGGCGGTAGCAATCGCGCAGGGTCTCGAATTTCGGATCTGTCTCCTCTTGAGAAGGCTAATTAGGTTTTCAATTGAGGATTCCAAAGGTGCGGTTTTCAGAGACTTCAGGTATACGTCCAGATTCGGCGCATGGCCAGCCTGGGATGCCGCCATGGCTAGTTTGTTGGGTTGGGTTGAGCGATTGTCTCTCAATCGATCGGGGTGTTTTAAGTGGTTGCGTTTTGTGAATATCCGAATCGTTGAGTTGATTTGAGCGGGTGTTTTTCGATCGTTCGGAGGAACTGAGCGACTTGTCCTTTGTTTATGGGCACGAGAGTCGGACGGTTGTTATTCGTGGGTTTTCTAATCGTTGAATCGGTTTCAGAGAGGAACTTTCAGTCGCTCAGGATATGTGAGTGATTGTCCTTCATTCGTTGGAAGTTGCTTAGTGACTGTCCTGACGCGAGGCTGTGAGTCTTAAAGCTCCAGAAATTTTAAGGTTCCGAGATTGACAAGGATCGTGAGAACAGCCGCGCTTGTGACACTAGCCCGCCCGGCCTCAGACAGAGCAGACGTGCCGTGTATGCCAGAATCGCATTGTACAGGTCGCCGCAAGAGACGAGTTGAACAGCCATTGTGTCGTTTGTCTGCCCTCGAATTCATATTTTCTCGTTGTTTTAATGTATTTTACCTGCATTTGTTGTGCATTTCTGGAGCTCTCAACCTGCTGACCTTCCGTCGTAACGAAACGAAATCCTCCCTCCTCCTCCCCGATATATATCTCAACCATTCGAAGTGGATCCGTTAATACCCAAGATCGTGTAGGCGCTGCTGGAAGAAGGTCTGCGACACTGCAGAACCTTGCGCGATCATTTGTCTGGCCGGAGAGCTATCAAGCACCTCTCAACGTAATCGACATAAACAATCACAACTCCTCCTTGATGGCCCGTAAAGGACAATGAACTCCTTGAATATTCTCTCAGCACGAGTGTCGCCGCCTCAGACTCCGGCTCCTTCGAGGTCTAATTCATATGGGAACATTTTATCATCTGCCACGGTGACAGAATCGAGAAGGAGCTCGCGAGGCGATATCAACGAGAAGACGGAAGCAACGGCCGAAGCTCCAGACGCCGAAAACGAGGGCGATGCTACCTTCCACGAGGAGACTCCTTTATTGAGCAAGGAGGGCAGCATATATTCGAGCCCCCACTCCCGTGCGTGGCACAGTATACCAAGAACCATTTCGATTGTCTTCCTGGACTCGGTACGCTGGGTATTGTCAACATTGGCTGCCCCGGGTGTATACCTTATAGCATGCCTATACAATGAGCGGGGCAGATTTGCGCCATTCGCACAGATTCGAAAACTTGGGACAGTATTTTCAGGCAGCGCAAGGAGGGCATCCACTACGCAGGCTCTTGGGATTTCTTCTGCAGACGAAGACAGCTCTTTGGCCAGCCAGAGTAACGGAAGGAGTGCTGTTGGACGACGAGGATCATCGAAAGCGCAGAGGGCAATTTCATCGAATTCTTCCTCGTCTGGCTTATCCTCCGAGTCCGAATCCGAACGAGATCGAACGATGAGTGAAGCCGAGCAGTCTGCTTCGGCGAGCTTGAAACATACTCGATCGAAATCCTTACAGAGCTCGGATGAAATTGCGCCTGCAAGACGATCGATCCGAATCAAGTTGCACAACGAAGACAATTTGAGGCAGAGGAAGCATCGAAAAGCACAATCTACGAGCAGTCAAAGTAATGGTTCTGGGGTAATTTCTGCCGGAGAGATCTCCCCTGCTACTCTCAAATCCCCTACATCGCCAGCCGCTTCTCTTCTCATGACAAAGTATCCTCGAGCGCCTGCGCCTCCCAGACCTCTCATACCGCGACGCCAGCCATCATTCACCGTGTCAGATGCGCCAAATGGCAAGCTGGGCCAGAAAACACTCATTCTCGATCTCGATGAGACCTTGATCCACAGCATGGCTAAGGGAGGGCGCATGGGTACTGGTCATATGGTTGAAGTGAGGCTCAACGTTACTGGGCCCGGTGGAAGTGCCATTGGCCCTCAACATCCAATTCTATACTATGTTCACAAGAGACCCCATTGCGATGACTTTTTACGGCGTGTAAGTTACCCTGCCCATGGACATGCTTCAAATCTGACGCATTCCAGGTTTGCAAGTGGTATAATTTAGTCATTTTCACAGCTTCAGTCCAGGAATACGCAGATCCAGTAATAGACTGGTTAGAGCAGGAGCGCAAATTCTTTTCGGGTCGATACTACCGGCAGCATTGTACATTCCGGCATGGTGCGTTCATCAAGGATCTGAGCTCCGTTGAGCCGGACCTAAGTAAGGTGATGATTCTGGACAACAGTCCTTTGAGCTACATGTTCCATCAAGGTAAGGCCTCCTACTCAGGCCTAAATTGGGGTGCCTGACACTGTAATAGACAACGCGATACCCATAGAAGGCTGGATCAATGATCCCACTGATAATGATCTTCTGCATCTCATACCCATGTTAGAAGGGCTGCAGTATGTGACAGATGTGAGGGCGTTTCTTGCTTTGCGCGGTGGAGAGGATGGCAGGCACATGGTTTCGTAGAACTAGCAAACATTGGATTGATGCTCTATGTCTGGCCGTATGATTTTTTTTCTTGAAAGAATCCATGCCAATGTTCATACCACAGTGATTGTAGTGCAGTTAATTATTGAGTTGAGTTGAAAGAGGCGTTCAAACGATTCCTGATAAACCCGCACCAGGCCGTGATTATGCTCACGAGGTTCGTGCCCCACCAGCCCACCATCGCCAAAGACACGGCTGAAAAAAATAAGAAACCTAAAGTGAATATGCGGTGACTCACTCTTTATGACTTCAAATACCAACAAGAATTTACGAAATGCACATGCGGTAACAATTATTCATCGATTGCTTCTGACTCTCTGGCTTTGAGGGAAACAATACCAAATCAATGCCCAGTTTCCGGTAGCACACCATCAAGATGCAGCTCCATTCGTCTGGCGAGAATGCGAAGGCTCAAGTTGTCGACAAGATCCCAAAGCGGTTCAAGGAATTGAAATTTGGAATACAGTATGCCATGTCTGGTATACTCTTTTAATCAGGTCTGTGCTAACATTTGAAAGGTCAAACCAAGACATCGTCAACCAGGCGGTTTTGGAGGTTTCGAATCGCATGCTCTACGATGTCGAAAATTTACGAAGACCCGTACAACATGGACCGCTCGATTCGAGACTGGTGGGGTTGTCCGAGCCCTGGGAATTAATAGGACTCCGTTTGCTGATATGGGTATTTTATTCAGGGACTGTCCAGCAAGACCGGAGTCTGTGAAACCTGTGGTGAAGGATTACAAAATTGCAATGGGCATTTCGGTCACATTAGACTGGCACTCCCAGCATTTCATATCGGATACTTGAAGTTGGTTATGAATATTCTGCAGAATATTTGCAAAGTATGACGGGTACCTACTTTCTGCTGGGGGAATTAGAGATTAACTTCTGCGCTTAGGACTGCGCAAGAGTATTACTCACCGCTACGGAACGAAGAGCCTTTCTGAAGGAGTTGCGAAAGCCCGGAATCGACAACTTGAAGCGCACGCAGATATGCAAGAAGATCAACGAGCAATGTCGGAAAGCAAAGCAATGCCCATATTGCGACTCAATCAACGGCCAGATTCGAAAGTCGGGTGTTTTCAAGCTCACGCACGACAAATTCCAGACATATAATAAATCAACTGCGGTTAAGAAGGTGATGCCTGCAAGCATGGTTGTGTTCAATAAGTCTTTCGATGAGGCCAAGAAACTCAATTCGGAGCTGGACAAACACTTGAAGAAGGCCACCGAAGACCTCAATCCACTCAGAGTCCTTAATCTCTTCAAAATGATCTCACCCACTGATTGCGAACTCCTGGGTATCAACCCTGCCGAAGGTCGACCTGAGATGTTCCTCTGGCAGTTTGTCCCGGCACCTCCAATTTGCATCCGGCCTTCTGTTGCACAGGACAATGCAAGCACGGAAGATGATCTTACAACGAAGCTATCAGATATCGTCTACATCAGCTCCTTGATCAAAAGTGCGCTGCAGAAAGGACAGCCTGTGCAGACAATTATGGAGCAATGGGAGTATCTCCAACTGCAAATCGCAATGTATGTGAACAGCGATGTTCCTGGCCTACAACAACCGGGCTATGGAAAGGCTATCCGAGGATTCTGTCAACGGTTGAAGGGAAAGCAAGGTCGTTTCCGAGGAAATTTGTCGGGGAAACGTGTCGACTTCTCGGGCCGTACTGTCATCTCCCCAGATCCAAACTTGGGCATCGACCAGGTCGCTGTTCCTATTCTGGTTGCCAAGAACCTCACATACCCAGAGAGAGTTCAGAAACAGAACATCGAAAAACTCCGAAAGTGCATTCTCAATGGACCAAATGTACACCCTGGAGCCCAGCAGATCATGAAGAAGGATTCGGATCACAAGATCTCTCTGAAATTCGCTCGACGAGAGATCGAAGCGAAGAACCTCAAGTACGGCGATATCGTGGAGCGGCACCTCGAGGATGGCGACATCGTACTCTTTAACCGACAGCCCTCTCTACACAAACTTAGTATTATGAGCCATTATGTTAAAGTTAGACCTTGGAGAACATTCCGTCTCAACGAGTGTGTCTGTAACCCCTATAACGCGGATTTTGACGGTGACGAGATGAACCTGCACGTTCCTCAAACCGAAGAAGCTAGGACTGAAGCGATCAACTTGATGGGAGTGAAGAACAATCTCTCGACCCCGAAGAACGGAGAACCTATCATTTCTGCGACCCAGGATTTCATCACAGCTGCATACCTTCTTAGCAGCAAGGAGAACTTCTTCGATCGAAAGACGTTCACAAATCTCTGCATGTACATGGTAGACGGCAATGTCCAGCTTGACCTACCTCCCCCTGCGATCGTTAAACCACAGCAACTGTGGACTGGAAAGCAGGTCTTCAGTGTTCTCATGAGACCGAATAAGCAGTCGGTAGTCAAGGTCAATCTAGATGCGAAATGCCGAGACTACAAGGCAAGCTCCAACAAGGAGCCCGACATGGACCCGAACGACGGATGGCTTGTGGTGCGTAACTCGGAGGTCATGTGTGGCAGGATGGATAAGACCACAGTTGGCTCTGGAAAGAAGGACTCGATTTTTTATATCATTCTTCGAGATTTCGGCCCCGATGAGGCGGTCATAGCCATGAATCGGCTTGCGAAGTTATCTGCTCGATACCTCACGAACCAAGGCTTCTCTATCGGTATCAGCGACGTCTACCCGTCCGTAAAACTACAGGATCATAAGATGTCTCTTGTCACAAAGGCCTACCAAGAATGCGAGCTGTTGATTCAGAAATTCAAGGAGGGCAAGCTGGAAAAAGCAACCGGATGCAACATGGAAGAAACTCTGGAAAACGCAATCTCCGGTATCCTCAGCAGAGTCAGACAGCAAGCTGGAGAATATTGTATTGATACCCTAAGCAAATGGAACGCCCCCCTTGTCATGGCCAAATCTGGATCCAAAGGCTCCAACATCAACGTCGCCCAAATGGTGGCAGTTGTCGGACAACAGATTATTGGAGGTCAGCGTGTTCCGGATGGTTTCCAGGATCGAAGTTTGCCACATTTCCCAAAGAATGCTCGCCAGCCTCCTTCCAAGGGTTTCGTCAGAAATAGTTTCTTTTCTGGATTGACACCCACCGAGTTCTTGTTTCACGCCATATCGGGTCGTGAAGGTTTGGTTGATACGGCTGTCAAGACCGCAGAAACAGGTTACATGTCGAGACGTCTCATGAAATCTTTGGAAGATCTGTCTGTACAATACGACAATACAGTGCGAAACTCTTCGAGCATAATTGTCCAATTTCAGTTTGGTGCCGATAAACTGGATCCCGTCGACATGGAGGGCAATGCTGTACCTGTTCATTTCGACAGAACATGGACTCACGCAGAAGCCCTGACCTTCAGTAACGCAGATCCATCTCTTCTACCATACCAAATTACAGCTCACTGCGAGAAGCTTCTGGCCAGGCAAAAGTCGCTATATACGAGAAAGGGGTTGCTCAATAATGAGCCGCTACCATACGACGACCCAAGCGATTACGGCATTGATGAACATGAAAGTGCTCGAGACTTCTTAGCCACCATCACCAAGTACGTTAATGGACTGGCATCTCACATGGCTACAATGCGACGAGAAATGGGATTGCACGCATTCGAGGACGATCCGGAGATTACAGGAATGCACTACGACCTGTCCAACGAGTCCGAAGAGGAACAACAGCGGCGTATCCGGGTAGAACGGACTACGAAAGTTTCTTCTCGGACCTTGGAAATGTTCATCAAGCTTTGCCTTGAGAAATACGAAAAAGCAAAGGTCGAACCTGGTCATGCCGTAGGAGCCGTCGGAGCGCAGTCCATTGGAGAGCCTGGAACCCAAATGACGTTGAAGACTTTCCATTTTGCTGGTGTTGCTGGCATGAGTATCACTCAAGGTGTTCCCCGTATCAAGGAAATTATCAACGCTTCAAAGACTATCAGTACACCCGTCATAACTTGCCCACTCCAAAATCCCCACCAGATTGAGGCAGCACGCGTGGTAAAGGGTCGTATCGAGAAGACTTATGTCTCAGACGTTATCCGCTTCATCGAGGATATGTGGTCAGCTAAGAGAGCGACACTTTGTCTCTCAGTTGACACTGAAGTTCTTAACGATATGCATCTTGGCATTACCGTCGAAGACATCGCACAATCGATCTGCATGAACAAGAAACTCAAGGTCCGCAGCGGCGACGTTACCGTCGTGAGTGACTGCATCTTCGTTCAAGTCACTCCTGAGGGCAGCGCTGGAAGTGGTCGTGGTGCTGGGGCGAAGAGCAAGGTGTCTCTCGATGAGGGCGGATCCGATCTTCTACTTCGAGTTAACTACTTGAAGCGTGTTTTACCCACGGTTGCGATTTCTGGATATCCCGATGCTACTCGGGCTATCATTCAAACATCCGAGCAAAGCGAACACACTGTCCTCGTCGAAGGATATGGGCTACGCGCGTGCATGACTACAGAGGGGGTTGTCGGCACGAGATGTACCTCTAACAGCGTCATGGAGTGTCGTGACGTCCTCGGTATCGAGGCAGCGCGGACCACCATTGCGAAGGAAATTGGCGCAGTCATGGGAGACATGGGTATCGATCCTCGACACATGCAACTGCTTGCAGACGTCATGACCTACAAAGGAGAGGTTCTCGGCATCACTCGATTCGGTCTTTCCAAGATGCGAGACAGCGTCTTGCAACTTGCGTCGTTCGAGAAGACACCCGATCATCTCTTCGAAGCTGCGGCTGGCATGAAGTCGGATAAGATTGAGGGTGTCAGTGAGTGTATTATCATGGGCCAGACGATGAGTGTGGGAACGGGTGCTTTCCAGGTCGTTAGACGGTTGGGATTGAAGCCGGAAGATACGGTGAAGAAGCCGACTGCTTTTGAAGATGCTTGGAAGTGGGATCAGTTGGAGCGGAAGAAAGCCGCGAGACGATAGATGATTGATGAGTTTTGCTTTGCGATTCAGAGCGTGCATAGCTGGTCGGAGTTTTGCGTGATTAGGCTACTGGCGTCAAACAGTGCATGTGTAGCTTTGGCATACCAGGGCATGGAAAAAAGAGAGACTTGGAGAGACATAGACAAAATATTTTATTCTCCCATTGATTTGTATTTATTACAATTTTGAGTCGCGACGAGAATAAGCCGCCACAGCTGACCCCGTATTCGCTACATTTTGGAAGGATGCACAATGATTATAATGACGATTATGTCAAAACAAACTGTCCGCTGACCCCCTCAAACGCCGTAATCGTCCCTCCTACAGCTTTAGAGTCCCCGTAATATTTGACACGATACTGTCCTGCCTCGACCCAGTCCTCCGTTTCCCACACAATCTCAACCTCACTCATCCCTAAAATCTCGCTGACCTTCCTCCAGTTGAAGATCAAGCCCCAATCACTATCATCCCTCACTCTCACCCACCGACCAGAGCCTGGGTCCAGCTTCTCAACGGCAGCGTACGTTTGCTCTAGATGGAGGTTATTCCTTGGATTCGCGCCTTGGAATGTGACGGACACGACATCGCCGATGGCGTAGGAAGGCTTGACGTCTGTGAGGGCATCACCGTAGGATTTGAAGAGTGGTTTACTATCATACATAACGCCTGTGATGAAGGATAGAGAGCGGTTGGTGTTGTCGGGTGGGAAGGGCCCAGGAGCTGGTTGGGATTTCGAGGATGAACTGAGATAAGGGAGGTACGAGAGCGTGAGGTTGATGTAGGCATTCAAGGTGTAGGGTCCGTAAAGCGTCGAGGCCCCTTCATACCTTTGGATGCCGTATTCCTCCGGTGTTGAAATATAATGCGTATAACTATTTGCAGGACCTCCGAGTACGACGACGGGATCTACCGACGAGCCAGAGAGTGCCAGCGAAGAGGCGAAGTCGTGGATAGCTTCTTTCCAGCGGCGGCCGGCCATGGTGGTTGCTTCGCCGGGACTCACAATGATGACGAGTTGGCCGACGCGCAGAACTTGGACATCGACTACATTTGGAGTCCAAAGGTATGGAGAAGTGACCTCTCCGACGTCTAGGAGGATGGGTTTGGGAAAATGACATTGTTTCTGTTCTTTGCTGGGCTCTTTGAGAATACCGGATACTACTCTCCATACGGGCGATGCATTAGGTGCATATGGGTTGTTTTGAGTGAAGTCAAAGACGCCAGGCCCATCTGATGTACCGGCAGCGAAGGAGTACCCCAATGCCGCTGGACAGGTGTGTGTATAACTGCCATTGGCAAGAGGGAAGCTGAAGTTCGACATATCCTGAAACGTGTGGAACGATTTGACAGAAGAGCCAGTGACCTGAGTGCCTTCCGAATCAATCACATCGTAGAGGTCTTTTGCTGGCTGAAACTGGCGTCTGCCAATTTCGTAGCAGGACGCCGCCCCGTTGTCTTTGACTCTGAAGAAGGGTCCTCGAGCATGGCAGTGTTGACTTTTACCGCCACTGCAAGTGCTGTTTTTGAAACTGCATTCCTGACCTGTGCCATCTTCGCACCAGGCGCCTAGGACGTTGGGGCTCGTGTCTCCAACGTTGGCTTGCGAAAAGCCGGCCACGAAGCCCTCGGCAACATTATCTTCTCCAGAGACGCTCTTCTCGAAGAGATCGGCTGCTACTCCTTTGTTGTCTCCGGAAATCAGAGTATTGTTGCCAAGCATGGACGTTCCGTGGGTGGGAAACCACGTGAGAACACCTGTGTTCTTGCCATCGGAGGCTCGTTGAAACTTCAACAAGGTCAAGTCTTTCTCAACTGACCCATCGTCTTCAGTACTCGAATTGTATTTTGCCCTCTCTTCCACTGGATTCGCAAGGTATGCATATAGACTGCGGTTGATGTTTGCGTCAAGCACTTTCGTGAACCCAATAGTCAAATACCCCGGTTGCAAGCTCGTGTGCGCCCTCTGAATTGATAACACAGCACCATCCACGATGGCTTTATAGCTTTGTTTGTCAAACCCCTTGCTGGTGATTTGAGGCAGCAGATAATTCAACCAAGCTCCTGGGCCCGAATGCGAATGGGTGCCAGTCACGGCCACGTTGTGTTGTCCATATATTGCAAAATCTTCCCCAAGGCCGGTAATGCCCTCCAGAATGCCATATCTGACAGCAGTATCTCCAGATTGTGTATCCAAGACTAAATAGACGAATCGATCTTCAGGATGTTCGATGTCTCCGACAATAAAAGCTCGAGAATATAGTCGCTGCCGAAGTCCGGATCCAAGTTGTTTTGTATCTGCATATCCCATCATATTGATCTCGACAACAGGGCTGACAAGAAGTTAGTATGTAGTATCAGGAGAGATAGCCTCAAGGGTCAATACCCTGTGATATCCGCTTTTCCAACTCCCAGTAGATACTGGGTTCTTTTGGAACTCTCATGATGCCATCCCTTGCTATCCTGATTTCCTGCTTTCTCCCAGAACCAGGTCTGTCTCTGCTGGTCAAGAAACAGCTGGACAAAAGCGAAGCATCCCAATGATAAGACGATAACAATAGCAAGTGCTTTGAAGAGGCGCTGTGATGTCGAGGTTTCACGTCGCAGTCGATATTGTGCTTCGGAAGGTCCGGCCTTCAAATCCCGCAATGAATCCATATTGCGGAGGTAAATTTATCTCGATGCGTGTTTTGGGTCCCTCGCAGAGGGAGTGATGATGTGGCTAGGTCATTTTTCTCTCGCGGGGTGAAGCTTGATAGCTTCTGAAAAGCTAAGGTCTCTGAGCCTCGCCATGCTAGGCACAATGAATATTGCTGCCTTATGCGCAAGGCAATAGTATTCTCCAGCGTTTTGAAGCTATTCATTATTGTTGTTCAAACCTACGACATCTTCACCGTCGAATTTAGATGGAAAACACAATTACGCTACCCAATTCCTACAAATCACGTGTAAATTTCTCAGAAATGGTCAAAGAGCCTGCAAATCTCCACCAAGTCAACCACCAGTATCTCATACCACCTGCTCGAGGGAAGGTATGGCCGAGTGATTCTCCGACGGTACTTCTTGCTATCTTTCTGAGAAGTGATCTGCAAACCACAAGGAGGAGAACTGCTGTCAGTGTCATGCCTTTGTCTCGGTAACTCCGGAAATTCTAGAAGGAAGGAGTTTGGGGGAATCGCAGATAGCGAGGGAATGGATCTGCTCTCTGTTCCTTCCATCCTCGAGTTGAGAAGAAATCTTTCCAATCGTCATCTTGGTTCGGGGGCTTCTTGAGGATCTGCAATTAGAATCCAATACTCACTTACTCATCAATTATGTGGCGCCAAAAAGGCAGGAAACGCTTGATGTCTGTCTTGGGATCAAGAGAGGGTCGATTGCAAACGCTCCACCGCCGAATTCACTCGGCGTGAGTGATCGATCTCCCAAATACGGGATCAGGTGGGTGGGACTATGGACTATGTACACGAGAAATCCAAAAACTTTACGATCAACTCACCCAAAAGCAAGCCTTCGGGTCAAAGGAGATAGCTATTGAAGCAGCCAAGCACGATTATGATTTGTGTTTCTATTTTCATACCCATTTCCTGAGATCGTGCACAAAAGAGAGCATCTTGCACAATGTTCACTATGTCTCACATAATACCGCATCACAAGGGTTGAGCAACAATAGTGCATCTCAGTCAGCTCAAGACAGATAAGGCGATAAGGCGACAAGTACCTTTTCCTCCAAAAGAGGCATGCATTAGGCTCGAAAAACTAGGGACGGTACCTGGCTGCGGAGAATCAATAAGCTTCCAAATGCGTTCCAGAAGAAAGCTGGCGCGTAGGCGGTGTACGGCAGCTCCCGCTTTTAGACTTGCCTCCATCAGTTCACCTTGGGATCTCTGGCGCTGTTCGTTCGAGGGATATGAGCAATTCTTTCCTCTTGCGCATACTGCACAAAGTTTGTCCGTGACCCGTTTGGGTCAGTGTATCTCTCTCTCATCGTCTGTCTGCAAATCACATTGCTCTATAGAAAACTATTTTAGAAGTGGCTTGCGATTCGATGGGAGGCGCAGTTTCGTGAGGTTGTAACGATGTTGGTGGCAGTCAACCGCTGTCGTGGTGGGCGTTGTTCTCCCGTCCTAATGTTTCCACTCCAACATCAAGCCACCAGCCCACCACAGGTGCGGAGTACATTCAGGAACACTATCATCGCCGTAGCAGTTATTCCGAACTGCATTGCAAGTCATTTTGGCCCCAAAGCTGAAGAAGAACGAGTCACTCAATACGAAGAAATCTCATCTGTTCCTGCAAGAGGTGACAAACGAGAGCACATCCTTCAGGTCAAAATCCCAGGCCTGTCACTTGTCTTAGGATGACTGTACAGTGCGGGATGACAAAGAAACGCGTATTTTGCCGACAAGACGTGCCTTATCAGAAATGTTCGGATGAAAAGATGCGGAGGAGGGGTTCTTCGGGGGTGGCATAGCGGTCACTTGTCAGGAATCATCCGGCGTTGGGATCGATCGTACCACCTTACAGGGAGAAATAGGCGCTTCTGAACGCCTGGACCTTACCTAAGACACCAACCTCAACCTCAAACACCCCCTTGATTACGACCGTACCTACAGAGTAGTAGAGGATTCTACGACGTTGTCGATGGATTCAAACTCCACAACTTCAAGCTCCACAAATCTCCAGGTGATCTTCAGTGCTTGCGGTCGAATGAAGATGGTTCGATCTCCGGAGAATGGTCCATTGTTTACCCCTGAGGCTGGACTTGTTCCTGAAACTGAAACGCCGCCTCCAATAGCTGCATTCAGCGTGAGGGATGCGAGATAAGTGGTCATCACGATGCCGACACTCACTCTTCTTTCGACAACCACATGGCTGATTCCAAGTGAATCAAGCTCCACTACAATCTGACCATGCAAGTTTTGTTAGTTACAACGTGTTCAATCCTCGAGATCGGAATCCCCGTTTGTTATGGATCTGGTGGGCCAGATCGGCAGAGCGTTTCTAGAAATCTGCGACGTCACTTTCGCAGCGCCTTCGTCCTCAATAGCAGAACTCCTTAATTGAAGCCAATATTACTGGAAGATCAGACGAAAATAATAGAGCGCGGCTCACGAAACTCGCTCCCCCATAAAGTTCCAGGGGTGGAAGATTACACCCGCGAACGGTTACTGCCAGCGCACACACCCAATCATGCGTTTATGCATATTTTGACACATCTTAAGATGCAAAGAAAAGGAGGATTTTGTCTCTAGTGGGCTAACTACGGAGGCTATTCCTGTTATCCTTATTCCAGAGCGGCGTGGTATCATTGGCACGACCCTTCTTTCATTTATCGTACCTTCCACCAATAACAGCGAGTTCAGGGAAGCCCCCCAGAAGCCCTGATGGAAATCATATTCAAGCATTGTGCGACGGTCCCTTGGGAAAATCTTCGGTTTCGTGGTTCTTGGAAACCACAAGACAATTCAAGGGTTTGAAGACTTCAGACGATCTGAACCATTGATACTAGTCATCATATGGTAATTGAAAATGGATGACAGCCTTCTCCACGAGGCATAGTTTAGGGCTTTGTCTTGGGGGCTGACCGCTGACTGTACCTGGGAAAAGAAATAACGTGGTGAAGAGATTTCAAAATCGCGTAACCATTTGTCCGGGCCGATGGAGAGATTTCCAAGCACGACTCCATATGAAAACACCCTTCTCTTTTCGGGACGTTCGCATGTCCTATCTGGGTGTGAGATACACGTAAATCGCAAAAAAGCACTTCCCGATCCGTGGGAGAGTAGCAGGGAAGGTTGGGACGGGGGATATCGCTTACCTCTAGCGACGACTAAAAGTGCGAGGGCTTCTATTTGATCTGATCATTCATCATCATTGAACAAATGCAGAAACTAACCAATTAATTCTCTTTTCTTATTTTTATTCATCTGCGCCTCATGATCAGAAGTCGTACACCAAGTTCGACTTTCTGAGTATGCAAGACTGAAAAGGTTTTGGTGTGGTTTTGATGATATTTGAGGAGAGGCGCAATACACTGTATCCAAAATTAGACGCAGCCGGATGAGGTTGCATCGTCCGTTATGGGTGGGTGCATGCATGGGCCCAAAGTCCGCCATCATCTGCGGGCCGTCGCTGTCGCTCGCTGGAAACTTGGGAACGGGCCAGACAAGGGTAAGAAGATCGTTCATTCCTTTTTGGACTTTGGAGAAGAAACACAATCCGATTACTGATGACCCAAATGAGAAGGATTCAGGACTCCGGAGCATCACGGGTACTTCATCAATCCAGACTTGATTATGTACACGAGAAGGAATAAAGGTACATCGTTCTTCTAGTCGAAGACTGTTAGAAGATACCGTGCGAGATGGTGCAGGAGAGAGGAGACAGGGACAGGGATTCTTATCTTAAGAGCCAGGGAAGCTTATTAAAGCTGGCCGTTCTGCTGAGCCTTACGAGTATGGGGTTAGCGCTTTGATGCCCACGAGACCTGAGAGGTGCAGATCGTGCGGTAGCTTTTCACCGCTACCCTGTCCAAGAAACCCCTCGATATGCTTGATGCAGAAGTTTCCTTGGCCTTGTCAACGTTTAGAAATACCTGGCCTCTGCAATGGGTATCGTTTTAGTTTGACGGTATGGGCAAAGGCGCTTAATTCGGATTACTCTCTATTTATGGCCCCGATGTACAATTCCCCAAGGTTTATTACCCTTTCGGGACTGGTCTGGTAAGTAATATGCAGACCCATCTTCACCAATTCAGCCATACACATGGTTGTTGACAGGGGGGAAACATGATGGTAGCCTTCCAAACTTCCTCTTTCTCATCCACCACCTTCTTTTGTAAACAACACGCTCAGCAATGCCCCACGGTTTTTTCTATCTTGGGGCATATACCGCGCATCTATCTGGGGACATTGGAAGTCAACTTGCCTCGATTCCTTTTTAATACCGACCCACCATTGCCCTTAGCCCAGAGATACTGTTACCAAGATCTTGCCTTATCGATTTGGATCTGTTCCTGCACCCAGATTTGGCCCCCCTGACTACATCTATCTTGGTCGGCTGTGCAAGGCTGTAAAGGATCCACCTTCAAAAAAGTCGTTTCCAATTTGAGTTGAGGGCCACAGTCATGTCGAGCATTAAGGATATTATGAATGATGACGACCACCCACTAAAGGCCTCCCGTCTTTCTACTGACCAACCGTCCGCAACTCCTTCGCCGCCGCTCGACGACGATACTAAAGGGAAGGCACCCCTCAAGCGGCGCAGATCAGATAGAATTCCAAAGCCTCATAGCAACACGTCAACACCAGGGCCGAACATTGTACGACGGCGTAGCAGCGCCGCACGCGAGGCTATGGATACTTTTGGCTATCAGGCTGGAATGGGAGTGGGAGTGGGAATGGGAGGTTCCAACCAAGCAAGCACACAAGGAAGTCCCCAACAGTCTTCAAGAGGATCAGAGCAGCCAATGCCAGAAGTGCCTGTGAAATACACACCAGTGACAGGGCGGATCAGCCGCGCAAAGAAAGGAGTTCCTGTTCATACGTAAGTGAAGTTTCCGAGTAATCTCCTTTCTCATTCGTGCCGTTAACAAGTTGTACTCCCGAATTCTACTTTGAAATAGATGTCTACCGAGTAGAACATTGTCTCGGAACTCCTGAAACTCCACTTGGCTCTGTTCTTCTCTATCAAATATATGCTAACTTAGTGGCTTTGCAGCTGTGACATATGCAGACCAGTCAAGGCAAGTTTTTTTTGCGTATGTGGATGACAATCACTAACAGATTTCTAGACTTTCACAAGAGCGGAACATCTGAGGTAAGTTACCGTATTTGAAGTCTCTGACAAAACAGATTTTCTAACAGGGAACTTCACAGACGCCATCAGTTGAGCCATCAAAAGCCAGCATATCCATGTACCTTCCAAGACTGTGAGAGGGCATTCCACCGTCCTGACCTACTTGCCCGCCATCTTCATAGACAGTAAGTTTCTCTCTCTCCCTTTTTCTCCTTTTCTCTCCTTTCAAATTTCCTGCTAAATGTACTGCAGCGAAACGCAAGGAGAGAAGGCATACAAATCTACAGGCTCTCGAAGCAGAAGAGCATCATCAAGCGCATCAGAAAGCCGAACCCCACCCCTGAAAGTCGAAACACCGTCACAAAATGTTACAGCAAATCAGACCTCCCCTACCGATTCGCTGACCCCTAGGACGTCAGGCGGCGCCGAGGGCTCTATGACCGCTTTCAGCGCAATTACGAGTAGCTTCCAGGCTGTCAATTTCTCTCCTGTTGCTGGTAATTCGCATAAAAGATCCGCCAGTGAAGCACAACTCCCAGGCGCAGGCCCATATTCACCAGCCTCACCTTCTTCGGGGACAACGGCCAGACCACCTGCGAGCTTTGATCAGATAACATCCTCTCCATTTCAATCGAACAACGAAACAAACTTGGCCAATGGGGACCATTTCGCCCGTGCTTCGCAGCCGGGCTTTGGTGGAATGTATTTCCAGGCGAACAGTCCTAGCTTCCCAAACTTCAGCAGTTCACATTCTCTACCCCTCTTGCGAATTCCTGAGGAGACATATGTACCTGGTTTGTCTCATACCCAAGACAATTCACCATGGTGCTCGTCTGCATCTGATAGCACCTACTCAACGCAGTCGGATGGATCTCGGAATGGCCGTCTTTGGGCAATGAGAGGCCGGGCACCCTCAATCACCAGTACTGCCGACTGGTCAGCACCAGTAGGAGCATCACAATGGTCGCCACATCCCATGAGTACCACCCCTCAAGATATTCGGAGTCCTCCCGCATTTGACTCCATGCTGGAACCTTATGAAACGCCTTACTCATCCCCACGAATGACTCCACCAACCTCTACCCGTCAGCTATTAGACGTACCCAATGCATTTGGGGGCTATTACATGGAATCAGTGGGTACTCCAGCCCTACCGACGTATAATAAGCCAATGGCTCAAATCTTTTCAGCGTCCCCCACACGAATATCCGACTCCGGATTGGCAAGCATTGATGGACGGAAGGACATGGTGGAGCCACAGTCTTTAGGATCGTTAGGGACATTAACAATCAGCTCGCCAGCTAGCTATCAAACACAGCTGGCACAGCTAGATGGCTATATTTCAAGCTACTGGCAATCATTCGACAATTTATTTCCTATCATTCATCGCGGCACCTTCGACCCTACAGAGGACAGTTTACTCTCCTCGGCAATGGCTGCCATGGGCACCCAATATCACGATACTCCAGAGGCACGACAAAAGGGCATTGAACTTAATGACTACTGCAGGAAGAGCATTGGTCTAGTAAGTCTTCAGCTTTTTCATTTCGAGCATTTTACTGACTTGTATACAGTGCTTGTCTTGGAATCTACATACAATGCAAGCAATTCTCCTCACCGAGATCTTCACACGCTTCCGAGGTAGAAAGACCAACATTGAAACATCCCACCACTTTAAAGAGCTTTACACCAGGGTAAGTTATTCGCAATATCAGCAGTAGGTAACAGTACTAATATTTAAGAAGCTTCTCAACAATTCCGGTCGGGATCAAACTCCTTTCTCTTCACACAGCTCGAATGTTGCGTCAGGTGACTCACTGCTTGATACTTTCAGCCCCCACCAAACCACCCAAAATCTGCAGCTTTCAGGTCTCCACACTGATTGGACCCAATGGGCCGACACCGAGGCAAGACAACGCCTCCTAGCAGCATGTTTCATGTTTGACATCCACCAATCCATGTACCATGAACAGAAGCGATCAGATATTCCCTTAGAGGAGGCCGCTTCCATGCTCTACCTTCCTTGCCAGGACAACATCTGGAACGCTCCTTCGGCCGAAGAATGGCAAGCCCAATCAGCCGATTGTACCGTGCAGCACCTCCCTCTCATTGAGCATGACCTCTCCTCGCAATACGTTGTCAGCTCCTCCCCATTTGCACAATGCCTCTATATATGTTCTCTCGCAACACGCCTTCCTCCTCGGGATGATCCAACATACCCCAGTAACTTCCTGCCCCACAGTATGGACAGCACGGTTATAAGCCTACGGACTCTCTTCCCAACGTCGCCACTTGCACACTCATATCTCGCACTTCATCACACGCCTCTCCATGATCTCCTGGCCATAGCTGGAGATACCTGGGTATTCGGCAAGAAGATCACTCCGCCCTCCGCTTTCCATTCAGCTCAATCTAGGCTGAAAGTTTGGTCCTCATCCTTAGCCGCCGCTGCAGCAACCCAGCATGCCTGCCATGTCATCACCACAGTTCTACAACCGCAGTCTCCGGATCTAGGTTGTATCTCAGACTACTGGGCACTGTACACTGCTGCTCTGATCTGCTGGGCATTCGGCCACAGATATCAGTCCTCATCATCTGGATCCGCAGGCACTTTATCCAATCCTTCAAATGCTATCAACAATTCGGCAATGGATATCGATTCCCCTCTCGCCTCATCCGCCGACGAGGCAAAACTGAAAGCCATAACATATGTCAACGGCATGTTGGAGCTCGGCACCGAGGAACTCTTGACCGCCAGAGCGAGCATGAGAGGCGACACCGTCGGCGTGATCGATGCTGTACGATCCAGGTTGGAGATCGACGGTGTGGGCGGTAAGTGTATGATGATTGTGGATGCGATTCTCGTCTTGACACGCATCAAGGAAGGCGGAAGGGGAAACCGATGGTTTTAACTTTTAGGGATCTTTCTTCTATCTTGCTTCTCATTCATCTTATTCATACCGTTGTCAATCTCTCTTACATATTGTTCTTGTGGTGTTCGGTTTCTTCTCATCTCGTGTTTGCATCGTTTGGGAGGCGCTTTTGCATTGTGCTGGTGTTGTGTCATGATTCTTTGTTCCTTTTCCTTCTTCTCCTTCTCACTTACGATAATGTTTCCTACGTCCTCCATGTGTTTTGTCCATGATTTCCTTGCCTACATAGATAATTATTTGCTGGTGTACAAGAGTTGGGGCAGGCATTACCGGTAGCATGGTTGCGTTGATGTTTCATCTAATCATGATTGGCATTGGGCAGGTTGGGTATAAAGGATGGATCAAGGCTTTGATGAATAAGAGTTTACGAATGGTCTTCTAATGTTGGATTTCTTCTCACCTCTCCCATTATATACGACCTCTCTCCTGCATCGCTTCTTCATCTCGATTCGTCATGTGTACTATTTACGTGTTATGCTTGAATGATTTCTTGTGATAGTGTTTGGTCTTATGAAATGGCATTGCTAGGTGGAGCATAGCGTTGATGATTGACACGTGTATTATATCCAAGCATTAGCATTAGATGTTATATGAATGTCATAGTACGAAACTGTGGATTGCTCACCTACTTTGCGCTGTTGAGACTCAAAAGCAAAAGCTCTACAAAAGCTCTACAAAAGCCCTTCTAAATCTTGGGGTTTATTGAGTGATACGTGGGCGAATAGTGTTTGAGGACCATCCCCCTTGTGCCAACAGCAGTTGGTTGATTATTCCCTTCACATCCTCGTTGTACTGAGCGAGGTTCTTGTACCGAATACACCGACATCCACCAAGAATGTTCCCAAGGCGTCTTTTCTTGAGCCTGCGAACTCATATCGTTGTGACTGTCTTTTGTTAATCTTTTGCCTTCTACGTCTGTCAGTGTTGTCTTCCTCATGGCTACTGTCCCCTCCTCTCAATGCCGCCCTTCCCTCTGATATCAATCCTGTACGAACCTCAACCCTGCCATGTACTCAACAAGCAAGAAAGAGCCAGGAATATAAATTATATCTTTGTATGCATCCTCCTTCTTTATCTAGGAAGACCTGTGGGTGAATAATTGCTGCCGAGCAGAAGGTATGTCCACGGATCTGAAGGTTGAGTCCTCCGCCTTGACAAAGCCACAATGCATGTGGTCATCGCATCGAGATGACATTTCATGTGCTGGAATTTAGTTGGGAATATCCGCTTTTATAATCATTAAAAGATGTAATCTCAAAGCCTGCTTGAAGTGCTTGTATGTAGCGTCAACGTTCAAGAGTGAAACCTTCGCCGCATAGCATTCTAAACGCCCAATCAAATCTCCAGGATTCAAGTATTCACGACAAGACGGGTATTGAGTAGCAAAGCAATGATAAACAAGTGATTGATCGATCTTATCTACAGTTTCCAAGAACAATTCCTCCACGAATTCCGGCAAGTTGACACATGGTAGCATGAACCCATGAAAATGCACGCAAAACAGAATCATGGTATTGGAGAAAATGAGAAGAATAACGCATACGCAGTGAAAGTAGCAAGCAAGGGTAAATCAAGTCGGTATCAAGTAGCGCATCCCCCTTCCCCCCTTCCTCTCGCTCCTCGACACTACGAAATCTTTCAAGACTGGGAAAAAGCACGTCGCATATCGTACACTCGGCTCCCGATGATTCACCCAAATTCCAATGATTACTGCGTTCCTCTCCTCTCCTCGATTCGCCTCGCCCGCCCAGCCCTGAGTGATCTATTTGTTGTCCTTGGAAGACAACTTATCCTTGAGCTTGCCGAAGAAGCTCCTGCGATTCTTCTTCTTATCTTCCTTGGTAGCGGATGCGGCTGGGCTGTCGACCTTGCTGCTTCCTGGAGTGGACTTGGCTGGTGTTGCAGGAGCATCCTTGGCGGGTGTAACAGGTGCGGTGGATCCGGAAGTAACGCCGCTGGTGACTGTTGGTACGGTCTGGTTTTGAGTGTGAGCTCCCGGAACGGTTCCAGGCGATACATCACGTGATTCGACAGGCTCCGCCGCTTGGGGGGTGCTTAGACCTTCGATCTTGGGCGCTGGCTCGCCAGTGGATGTCTCTGGCTTGATTTCAGACAGCAGCTCCTTCTCAACGGCCTTCTTCTCCAAAACAGCTTCCTCGTTTCCGGCAGCCTCGGGTCCTTGTCCCGACTCGGCAATCGACTCCTTAACAACCTCTGGGGTATCCTTCGCCATTGCCGTGGATTGGCTGGTAGATGTCACGTTTATGGAGTTGGCACCATTGACGGCCGCAGCAGCTTCACCAGCTGTGACTCCCTTCTCCGACTTGTCTGCGGTCGCCTTTCCGCCAGTGCCTTCTGAGGTTGAGGGTGCTTCTTTGACTTCTCCCAAAAGCTCCTTCTCGACTGCACTCTTCTCCTTCACCTCCTCTGGGACGGCGCTAGCCTCTGGGCTTACATCAGCTTCTGCTTGGCTCTCCTTCACAACTTCTGGGACCTTCGTAGACTCGAGAGGGACAGCACCAGCAAGTGCTGCGGTTGTGCTACCAGCGCCGGAAGACTGAATAAATGGGCTGGCATCGAATGCTCCAGCTCCTGCAGCTCCCATTGGTAAGCTTGATTCCGGAATCATGTTCTTTGAAATAGGCGGCATATCAAGAACGCCGGTGCCATTCTGTTCCCGCTCAGCTTGAGGGGTGACAACCGGAGGAAGTACAGGAGCATTTCCCAACCCACCACTTTTTTCGTATGATTCCTTGTCTGTAGTGACACTCGAGTTGATTGTATTGCCAGTCACCATGCTTGGCTCGGGGATCTTCTCCCCCGGAGCAACCTTCACAGGATTGACTGCACCAGCGAATGCTGGAAGAGGTGCCACACCAAAAGTAGGCTCAGACTCACCCTTCGCCTTGTCGGCAGCAACAAGCTCAGGATCATCCTTGACATTGGAAGTAACAGTGTTGTTGGTCAATGTGCTTGGGTCCGGGACCTTCTCGCCAGGTGCAAGCTTGACGGGGTTGACAGCTCCAGGGAAAGCGGGTAGGGGATTCACAGAGAAATCTTCCTTCTCTGTCGCAGCGGGTGTCTCTGGGAATGCGCCAGGCAAATCCGATGAGCCTGTCTGTTCGAGAGGGGCCTTTTCGAGGGGAACGTCCTTTGCTAATTCAGCAGTTGTTGCAGAAGGAGTGACTGTAGACATGATGCCGGCTGTCGCGGGAGTGTGCTTCACGATGCGCTCGGGGGTAAGGACGTTGTTCAAGTTTCCGGATGCGTCGTTTTCTTGAGGAGCTGTGTGGTCGGTAACCCACTTGCCGTCAACAAAGAACTGTAAAGTTGAGTATTAGCTTTGAATTTCAAAAATAATATCGATAATTGCGCGTAAGAACAAATGGGAAGGGATCTTGTTTTAAGAAGGCTTCAGCTTATGGCGGGGTTGGGAATAGGCGACTCGAACCATGCGTGGCCCCAGCCAAAGAGTATTCGAAGCAGGGCCATTACCAGCCGGGACACCCTGCAAGCGATGCTTTTTCCAACTTGAAAGCGCATCGCTGAAAGGCCAATTGTGGCAACGGTCAGCCAAAACGCGTCATACCTGACCGTTTACGGCCAGGAGGTATGGAGCGCACATTCTTTTAAGACATAAAGCAGCGGAGTATTCCAGAGTGACGCATTTCTTGCGCATTTTACAACCGTAAGCAACCACTTGGCAGTCTCTCACAGGCAGAACCATCGTATGTCTCCGTCCGCGATCAATCTCGATATAAAATTCAGAGCTGAGCAATTGTTCCTCCTCCTTCACGCACCTTGTAGTAAATCTTCTCGGCCGAGCTGGAAAGCGTTACGTCCTTCATGAAGATATCTCCAACTTTCTCCAGTTTCTCGCTCTTCGACCAGTTATCGAATGTGCCGGTAACGTAGACCTCTTGCGCGGGATGCTCCCTAAATGCGATACAAGTCAGTCGAGTGTTCTGCGGACAGATTGAGTGGATCGAGAAGCTTTCAGGAGTCACTCCCATTGCGACGACAACTCTGTCCCGAGACTGCGCAGGGCGTGTGCAACAGCTCACGCAATCGCGAGTGTCCCCGATGGTGGTTTGAATGTAAGTGCAGAAATTGTACGAACCACTTGAATACGAAGGTTCCCATTTTGCTTGCGAGAATTCGAAATCTGGTACGGAGGATCTGAGATGTTCAGCAGATAGCAGGATAAGGTCGAGTGAACTGATAGTGAATGGTGCGATCCAAGATCTCGAGTAGAAGAAAGAAATTCGAGCTGATTGGGATATCGGTCCAATGTTGGGAGATTGTCTGCTGATGGAATTCTTCGGCCTTCGATGCAATACGAAACTTGCTGACGGCGGTAATTTCGAAATCGGATACAAGGCCGATTCTCGTTGTGGGGAGACGATGACTGTGTCGAGGAAGAACCGTTTAATACACAGGAGAAAATTGGGATTCAGATCGGACGAAGATCAGAATCAGCAAATTATGGTGAGTTTAAGGATGGAGGAAGCGCTGATGGTTGTGTGGGTTGAATTGGGAGGTTAGCTTCGACGGTATGGCCAATAGAGCTCTGTGGCGGTCGAGCTTCCCATGCAATGCAACTAAAATTATGGAGTTTGAATTGATAGCGACGTCCGAGGGGCAGAGGGGAGGTAGAGTACAATCTGTCAAACAACCATTCGGCGAGAGGACCATAGAAAATACATTTATTATACATATATATTACTATTCTGATCATCTAGAGTGATGATCCTGAAAGCTACGGCATCAACAATGTGCTATCAATTGACAGCTCTTCAAGGCACCGAAGTAAGCACGCGCAACGTCATTATATGACGTTTCCGTCCACACATGATTAGAAACACACAATTAAGGTGGCAAACCTTAAATATTGGGTACCTAAACTTGCTTGCACGGGCTACGAGTACTGTGCATTTGATAGCTTGATATATACTATTTACCTTAACTGTTTGGCCATATCAATCGCCGAGAGAACAACTGCAGATTTCTCCTATTTATATGCAACCCCGAGTTACGAGTAGAGTACAGGAGGATCGATCAACTCTGGTGAGACAGATATCAGTTCTGTGCTCGCCGAGACAACCTCAACTCAAGGGGGAGCTTCAAGAGACATTTGAATCAGCAGCACCTACACCTTGTAAAACACGAGCTAAGAGGCCTCTCTTTCTTTGTTGTAGTAAACAGTGATATGTCCACATAGTTCTCTCGTAGCGAATGATATTCCAGATAACTTATTTCCAATACAAGTACTGCATTTCTACAGCATCCAATCAGCCCACCCTCGACGACCTCGGAACAATCCCTCCCCAAGATTCACTGCCGCTGCTGTGAGATCCAAGCCCAGCAATCAACGAGTGCAAAAAGGTAAGCTTACGGAGTCGGACATTGTTTGCTCATTGGCGAGAGGACATCGATGCTGTCAGTGACTTGCAGTTTTTGACGCTGTGTAAAGTACCTTGCCGTACTTGTCCCTGCTACAACAGGCAGGTAAGCCTTTCCCGGGCATTTAATCACTTGCTAGTAACACTAATAAAGCAGTAATCTACAGATTCTGGACCGCCGTCGAAAGTACTAAAGTACTCTGCCGTATCTTGTGCGGTAGGGCAGCTTACCTTATTTGTGAACATGGAACTAATCTTGCATGCCCCCCTTTCTAGACGCCTTCCAGAACGATAATCGAAGCTTCCACCGCGCCCTCGAGCTTCGCCAGCCAATCCCCGTCACAAACGCAACTTCCCTCCCCACCACTTCATTTAGCGAGTGAGCTACGAGCCCATCTTCCCCTCCTACGTCCTTAGTCCTCGACTCCACTCTCACCTACCTACTACGGACACAGCTCACGACCCCTATCAAAACACTACAAATCGCTGAACGCAATTGAGCCATCGACAAAGCTGAATTGTTCAATGTAAGTCAGTTCTTCATTCAATTTCCGGACACTTCCTTCTGTCGCTCTTTCAATCGCTGATCCTCCTTTCCCGCACTTGCAGACGGTTTGCCATTCAACACCGCTTGCACATACCCTCTCCTACACCTTTGCGTAAGGGCTACTGCTGTCAATCACTCATTCAAATGTGCTGATTTTGAATTTCCCACAACAGTACTCCAACACCCACCTCCGGCACTTCCTGCCCAAACAACCGCGACGATCATACAATCCCGCTGAGCGAAGCACGAAGCTCCCCCAAATACATACCCAGATCGCAGTCGAATGTCCCTTCCGGCAGAATACCTCCGCGAGATCGAATCCCTCAATCAAGAGGTCCTCAAATCGCAACCCACCGACATCCTACAATTCTGTGCCAACTTCTTTGGGAAGCGTCTAGAGTCACAGCGCTCCGAATTTCTTTTGTCGTCCCCTAAATCACCTCCAGCTACTACACAGAAATCCGCCATGTCTGGAAGCACCTTCCCTGGCCGATTAGGCACGAATGCCAACCCATTCGGTGGTGACGCTACAAGCGGTGGAAACGAACAAATGAGCTCTGGATCTATTTCGAAAGTCATGGAGGAGGATGAGAACGACACCATCACCTCTCCCACGACTCCCAGTTTCAGTTTCACAAAAGGTGGTGCTTCTACATTCGGAAGTTCCTTTGGAGAGGACGGCAGCGGCGACGGACCACCGTCCTCCTTCAAGCACACAGCTGGTGAGGGATTTCCATCGCAATATGGTATGGGAAGACGTACTTCGGTTTCAGCTGAATCACTGAACCCCACTGCCTCTTCCAATGACAATTGGGCCCCTCCATTCCACCCGAAGAGCCAAGAACAGCTTGCTCGCCTGCAGAAGTCAATTTCTGGGAACTTCCTCTTCAGTCATCTTGATGATGAGCAAAGCTCCCAAGTTCTGGGGGCATTGCAGGAGAAGCCAATTCCCGCAAAAGGCATCAAGGTATGTAACTGTTTTGGTCTGATCTTATACGCTAGAGTTTAGCCACGGTCCCTTTTCATCTCATGTTTTCGTATCGAAAACTACCTTACTGACGTTACCAGGTCATCACGCAAGGAGATCAGGGCGATTTCTTCTATGTGGTTGAGAAAGGAACCTTCGATGTCTACGTCAATCCTGCTGGCTCCTTGCAACCTGGCCCGGATGGCCTTGGCGACAAGGTAGCCACAATTGAGCCCGGTGGATCCTTTGGAGAGTTGGCGCTAATGTACAACGCCCCCCGAGCCGCCACTGTTATTTCTGCTGAAGCAGGATGCACTTTGTGGGCTCTCGACCGCATTACCTTCCGCCGCATTCTCATGGACTCGACCTTCCAGCGCCGTCGTCTCTATGAAAGCTTCCTCGAAGAAGTTGAAATCCTCTCTACCCTGACCAAGTACGAGAGATCCAAGATCGCCGATGCTCTGGATACCAAGAAATACCCCGCTGGTACGACCATCATCAAGGAAGGCGATGCCGGGGAAGCTTTCTACCTCCTGGAGAGTGGTGAGGCCGAAGCCTACAAAGTCGGCACAGAGGGTCCAGTGAAGCACTACAAAAAGGGCGACTACTTCGGTGAGTTGGCGTTGCTCAACGATGCTCCACGTGCTGCGAGCGTGGTCAGCAAAACGGAAGTCAAGGTCGCTACACTCGGAAAGGACGGATTCCAGAGACTATTGGGTCCGGTCGAGAGCATCATGAGAAGAACAAAGTATGAGACAGGTGTGGAAGACGTTGATCCTCTCCACAAGAAGTGATGATTGTATGCGTGATGGTTTCGGATGGGTTGCTTTAGGGCGTTAGATATGGGTCACGTTCGTTCTTGACGAGATACAACTGCTTTCGGTGGCTCGGATACCTTTGATGCAAAGTGCTCAATGATACTGCAATGATTTTTCATGGGTTTTTATGGCGAACGTGAAATGCGTGATTTCTGTAAATCTAAGTCCACTTTAGAACTTTTTGGAGTTAGAGCAAAGCGGCTCCGAGATATACAGGCTCCAACTCCTTCAACGCCAGCTGTGTATCTTTACTCCAGTCCTGCCCTACTTTCAATCCCTGGGAAACACATTGGGTATCATCTCAGCGGACCTCGGATTTCTCTTCCCCCATGTAGACAGGTCAACATCTGCACCTGCACCCTCTTTCCAAGCATCTTCTCCAAGCACCAGCAGTCTTTAATATCTCGTTTCGCAAACCCCGTGACTCCATCAACTACCGCCCATCCTCCTCCTCTCCAAAACCTCCCTCCTCACCCCCTCAGCCGCAACCTCCGTCTCCAACACCCTACCCACACCTCTTTTCCACGCCTCCTCCAACCCCTTAACCTCCCCACCCACACTCTCCTGCGCACCCCTCCTCTCCATAGCCAACATATCAATCTCTGTCTTCCGCTCACTCAACTCCCTCTCCAATCCCCGCAACACATCTTCCAGCTGCGAATTCCCTATCAGCCATGCATTCTTGCCAAATTCCTGGAGTAGTGCCAGGTTACTCTGCCGACTGGTCAAATACGAGTGAGAAGTGTAGGCCTGGGCGAGCGCAGAACGCCATTTTGAAAGGGTTTCTGGGTGTTTCGCATCGGAATCTGGTGAGGTTGCGGGGGGCTCGATGGCTTCGTAGCGTGTTAGGTCGATGCCTTTGAGAGGATCTTTGTTTTGGATTCGGAGGTGCTCGGCTTCCATTACAGGACTGAAATGGTGGGTAGGTAGTTGGGGGAGGGAGGGGTGTGAGAGGTTGTCTGCTGGGTGGATTTCCGCGTCGATTAGGGATTGGGCTGCGGCGCGCTCGGTGGGGGTGGGTTCGCTGTCTATGTAGGGGAGGGAATCGTGGACTGCTGTTGTGAGTGCCATTGCGTGGGAGTGGCTTGCGTGGAGCTGTGATGCTGTTTTTGAAGCTGAGCATGAAGGTCGTGCGACAGGTACAACTTTTCTGAGGCACGTGACTAGGTTCAAATGGAAGCTCGTAGAGAAGGCTACAATCGGCTGGAGAGGAAAGCAAACGAAGCTCACCCCACAAATTGGCGAGCGATACCCCTCATAACTTGTACCTCACGACCTTTTCCTCTCACTTGCAATCCATGTTCCGCACGAGTATCCTCAAGCAAACAACTGCTACTCGTACTTTTATATCAAAAACATCTTTCATTTACTCTCCTTTCCTCTCATCTAATTGGCATTCTTTCCAGCACCTTCAGACACAAAAGCGATCCTATCTCACACAAGCAACCCGCGCCCACCAAGCACTCAAAATGGCGCCCCAGCTCGACGGCTACTTCAAGCAAGTCGACTCCATGAGCGACCACTTCATCGAGCGTCTCCGCAAAGCAGTCGCCATCCCCTCCGTCTCCGCAGATGAAGAGCGTCGCCCAGATGTCGTCCGAATGGGGGAGTTCCTCGCGGCTGAACTCTCAGCTTTAGGAGCAGAAGTCGAGAAGAGACCCCTTGGCAAACAACCTGGCAAGGAACATCTCGACCTCCCTCCCGTGGTAATCGCGCGTTATGGAAATGATAAGAAGAAGCGCACAATCCTGGTATACGGACACTACGATGTCCAGCCCGCGGGCATGGAAGATGGCTGGGCTACCCAACCCTTCGAACTCACGATCGATGATAAGGGGCGTATGTACGGGCGCGGTAGCACGGATGATAAGGGACCGGTGTTAGGGTGGTTGAACGCCATTGAAGCTCATCAAAAAGCCGGTGTCGATTTCCCTGTCAATCTCCTGATGTGTTTTGAGGGCATGGAAGAATATGGTTCGGAAGGCCTAGACGACTTCATCAATGCCGAAGCAAAGAAATTCTTCAAAGACGCGGACGCGGTCTGTATATCGGACAACTACTGGCTGGGTACCGAGAAGCCTTGCCTTACTTATGGTTTAAGAGGTTGCAGTTATTATGGGATAGAGATTTCGGGACCAGGACAGGATTTGCATAGTGGCGTGTTTGGTGGAACGGCGCAGGAACCGATGACGGATCTTATGAGAGTGCTTGGGAGCTTGGTCGATACGGATGGCAAGATCCAGATCCCAGGGCTGGCGGAACTCGTTGCCCCGGTCACGGACGACGAGAAAGCTCTGTATGGCGATATCGCGTTCACGATGGACAATCTATACGAGTCACTCGGGTCGCAAACTTCTATCCACCCAGACAAGGAACGTACTTTGATGGCCCGCTGGCGGTACCCTTCTCTCTCCATTCACGGCGTCGAAGGAGCCTTCTCTCAACCTGGTGCAAAAACAGTCATCCCCGCTAAGGTCATTGGCAAGTTCTCGATTAGAACAGTGCCCAATATGGAACCTGAGGATGTAGATAAGCTGGTCTTTAAGTACGTGGATGAGGTGTTCAAGAAGCTGGGGAGCAAGAATAGCATCAAGTGCAAGCTGATGCACGTGGGGAAGTGGTGGGTTGCGTCTCCTAAGCATTGGAATTTCAGTGCTGCGACCAAGGCAGTGGAGAGGGTTTGGGGTGTTAAGCCTGATTTGACGAGAGAGGGTGGAAGGTAAGTCCTATTCTCTGACTCTTTTATTTTATAATTATTACATTAGAAGTGCTAATTTTGGACAGTATACCTGTAACTCTAACATTCGAGCAAGCAACCGGCAAGAACGTCCTCCTTCTCCCAATGGGCAGCTCCACTGATGCAGCGCACTCCATCAACGAGAAATTGGACAAGAAGAACTACATCGAGGGTATCAAGTTGTTAGGCGCATACCTGCACTACGTTGCCGAGGAACCAATGGTCACTCAGTAGATTAGACAGGATAATCAAAATGGAAAAGAATTCGGAAGGAATATCGTTGATCGATCTTCTCTCATGATCGCTCTCTTGTGTCTCGTCTACGTATTGCTCCATTTCATCCCTCAGCTGTAATCTGATGCTCTTTTGACTTTTGCTATGCTACCACCATTGTACGCCTCTCACACTACACGCTAACCACCAGCCACTACTTTTTTTTTCATCATATCGTTAAACTGCCTTGAAGAAGTAGACGTAGGCGAACTTCTTCATTTCTTCCACGTCGAGTGCCTTTACTACTTTTTCATCATTGTAGAGAACCCAGTCTACAGCCCTTTTGTCGGGTATCTCTCTGCGGATGAATGCCACATAATGTCTGCAGAACGTTAGCATGACAACTTTGAAGTGCATCATGAAAACTTACCCAGTATGAACACTAGCGCCCTTGTGGCAGATAATAGAATTGAGCTGGAAAGTAGCAGGAAGGTCGCTCTTGCCAGGAAGTTCCTTAGCGGCACTGCTTCCAGCTGCAGGCTCGTCTTCGAATTCGCCCTGGTCGTCGGGATGACTGAAAAGCCACTCCACAGCTCTCTCCATGTCGCCGCCAGTCTCCTTCAAAGCCTTACGAGCTTGGGGTGGACCGAATCCCATAGCTCCCAGCATCTCGATTTTTTCGGGATCAGCTGCACCCGCTGGGGCCGAGCCACCTCCAAGATCCAAAGGCGCGTCGATGTCCGGATCTTCCATATGGGCGAAAAGCCACTCCATTGCGGAATTCGCATCGGAATTGCCAGTAGCATGCAGGGCTTTCTCGCAGCGATTTCGAGGGAATCCCATGCCTTCCAATTGTTGGACTGCTGCCTCGTTTGCTGAAAATGCGGGCTTGGCCTCGGCAGCATCCTCAGGGAGTAGTTCTTCAGAAGGTTGTTGGCCAGGAGACTTGTAATCATCGAGGAGGAATGGTTCATCACCAACTACGACCGCTACATTGACCTTGGTAGGAACCCAGTTGATGAGGACAAAGCGGCGGGCATTCACTGCGAGGACCTCTGGGAAAGTCTTGAACAGCGATCGCTTTGAGAAACCGTCCTTGCTGCCACAAGCCGCACAGGTAAGCTCCACCATTTCTGTTGCCGTGAAACTGTCCAGGCATTCCTTCAACGTAACCGGCTCGTACTCATCCACTTCCTTTCCATCTTCGGTGATTGAAGGCTTTGGGAGCTTTCTTAACGGTACCGGTATAGAGACGTTATCTTGCTCATCTGTGCGATATCGAACTTTCTTACAGTTCAGACACTGTAGGCGTTGCTCCATAACGAATCGGAATGCCTTGGTGGGATCTTGCAGCGGTGCAGGGTGTTGGGAACGTGTGATGAGCTTAAAGACGTGGAGGAGAAATTCGAAAGAGTCTTGCTGGCGCATTGTCGAGAACTCAGGATGACCTCTTCCAACAAGATGCTTAAACATCGAAGGTGCAAGGCCTCTCTGGTATTGAATTTCAGATGCGTCCGAAGAGACAACATCGGGGTCTGGTTTGGAGTATCTGCCAGAAAGTAATCCATCGCCCAACTTTCGCAGTTGTGTTTCCAGGTCTTGAGCAGGATCTTCGACAATAGGCAAGTCGCCTTCCGGTAGATAATAACGCTGCTGGAATTGCGGCAGAGCAAAGAGACACTGAATCGTACTGGCGAGATAACAGCTGTTGCCAATATTCTTCAAGCCTGTGAAGCCTTCTCCAAATATCTTCTTTAATTCTCGTCCCTCATCGTCGGTCATCGCAAACTCCCATCTGAGATTCTCGTCCACTTGCATCTCCATCAAGCTCTTCTCAGTTTTCTGGCGCTCAGCGAGCATAATGCCCCAATGAGCAAGATGCCTACCAAGGTCATCGTCGATTCGCTCCTCGTCACAAGTGTAGCAGTAAACATCCGCAGTGCCGTCTGAAGTGATTGATCCTAACTTGACAGCAACTCCATGGCCAGAGGCATCTGCGTGTGCAAGGCCGTGAGAATTGCCTTTCATACCTCCAAACTGTGCTCGTCCACATCCTAAGTTGCCACAGTGCAGGCAAAGCCAAAGATTCTCTTGTAAGTCGCACATGGAACAGTGGCCCAGATCTTGAGACTGGATCTTTCTTGATGCTTCTTGCTGGAGTGTAAGGATATGCTCGCACGATGTAAACTCCTGCTCCCACGCCTTGACTTCTTCTTGTCGAGAAAAAGTATTTGCCTTCATAACCCCATCAACGACCGCAGATAGCTTGCCAGCTGATTTTTCCACATCCTCAATATTACAGTCGTGGCATCGAACAGACGTCGTGTAATCGTATCGATCGGCTTCGGTTTCGCCGGCGATGGCAATCTTGGATATCTTTTGGGGAGGCTCGTCGCGGACCACAACTTTTCGAGTTCTCTTGATATTGAGGACCAAAGGGTGACTTCTGAGAGCTCGATGCAGACCGGAATGCTGCCTGGTTCCAGTACAGCCACCATTGAAGCAGTAGAGGCAAACATCGAGGCCGGCCGGGTCGTCCTGATACAAAGGTCAGAAATTATTTGTATTGTGGAAACATACTTTGAAGAAACAGCACGTAGGATATCAGTCGCCCAAGTCCCTTGAGTGATTAAACTTGACTGCCCTGTATCGTGTGTGCCTCATATCCTCGATGTGATTCAATCAACCATATCTGAATCACTGAATGATGTTGGGCGACTGACATCCTTTATGCCAGTTCGCGGTTCGCAGAGGAGCACTCACGATTGAGTCAAAGCACTGCGTGCAGTCTTCTCGATAAACTGCCTGGTTTGGACCAGGCGGGCGCAGCTCTATTTTGTTCATTCATCAGCTTTGAACGAATTACGAAGGGACTGGGCATAATAAAATGCTACCCACCAGCTGCATCAACATGCTTGCAAGAGGCCATGTTGAAGATTTTGGATTATTCAGTTCAGCTGGTTGTTTGGGAAGCTGTTTTGAGGGGCACACGAGGGGTACTTTTCAGAGCTGAGCAAACAGAAGGGGCAGGTGGGATGTTTGCTTCGATCCGCTTCTGGCAGCGGCAACCGAACAAAGTCCCAAACTTAGACTAGGTAGTGATGATTGCAGAAGCTGTAAAAGCGTATCACTTAAATGCTGTTTTTACGATACATAATGAATGCGTTTCCAATACTAATCTATCAGGTTTGAGAGAACCTAGATACTAATACCTAATACCTAAGCCATCACAAAAACTCTCTCTTCAGCATATATTTTCCTGAGTTAACACGGCCTTCATCGGTGAATTAATCGACCTTACCCTGATACGTCATAGCGTTAGTGTCGCCGAGCCAGCTTTTTCCCTTTGGACTTTCTTTATCAGATCTCCGCGCATCATCGACCTCCCATCAATCCATCAACAACTACTGAATTGATTCATCACCACCAAAGATAAATCCATTCATTCAAAATCAACCACCTCAATCCTACGATACTTTCCATTCGAAACAGACAAACAACCACAATTTTACGATGTTTCGAAGAACTCTCTTAAACGCACCCCGCGTTGCCGGTAGAGCGATTTCGGCTTCAACTCGATCCGCCACCAGACCTGTCGCTCCCCAAATCACATCACCAGCTGTCGTTTCGGGCACGAGACAATACCATGAGAAGGTCCTCGATCATTACTCTCGACCGCGAAATGTTGGCAGCATGTCGAAGACCGATACCGATGTTGGAACTGGACTCGTTGGTGCACCAGCGTGCGGAGATGTGATGAAGCTTCAAATTCGAGTCGATCCATCCAACAACACAATTTCCGATGTCAAGTTCAAGACCTTTGGTTGTGGGTCAGCAATTGCTTCGTCTTCATATTTGACCGAGCTTGTTCGAGGTATGACTTTGGAGGAGGCTAGTCGCGTACGGAATACTGAGATTGCCAAGGAGCTTTGCTTACCTCCCGTTAAGCGTAAGTTTTCTTACTCAAGCTTGCTTTCTATGATGCCTTATTGACTGTTTGATAGTTCATTGCTCTATGCTTGCAGAGGATGCTATTAAGTCTGCTATCTCCAACTACTACACCAAGAACCCTGCGGCCAAGCAAACAGATCTTGGTGGAACCGGTGCGAGCATGCCGAAGATTGATGTGGAGACCGTGATGGAGCCAACAGCGGGCCAGACTGCAACTGCGTGATGGAATTTTGATTGATTAGTACTGCGAGGAGTTTAGGGTTTTGGATGATATCTGCGTACTGGGCGGGGGTTGACAGAAAACGATGGGATAGTTGGAGATATCCCACATGATTGAGGAAGGCCGTATATCACTCAAGCATTCTTTCAGTGTTGAAGGGTCAATGGTTTGGGTCACAGGGCAAATTGTAGCAGCATCACGAATTCGTCCCCGGAACTGCTTTATGCAATGTACAAGTACAACCTCCCCTCTCTATTCGGCAGCGATTGAGGAATCTTAGAGTAGAAAAATATATCAAATCTTCAAAAGCCATGTCGTATTGCCTGACTCTGCTCTAGATTCGCGATGTACTGCTGAACTTTTTCACAATAATCCATCACTCCTTCGCCCCTTCAAAACCTTTCCTCGGCCGGCTTAGCGCCGGCCCAAGTTCCGAACCATATCTTATCGCTTTGATAAAAATTATTTTTTGCTCTAAACACCACCGCCCTTTTCTGATCTCCCAGAAACAACAACCAGCCATGCCAAAACGAACCTTGGATGATGCCGAATTGGCAGGTGGAGCAGAGGCGGTTTCGGAATCAATTCCTGCACCAAAGAAAAGCAAGAAGGAAAAGCGAAAGAAGACCGACGACGGTGAAACTACACCAGATGTAGTTACGAGCGATGAACAACAAGAAGTCGAATCCAAGGAGGCACGCAAGGAGAGGAAACGATTAAAGAAGTTGAAGAAAGCTGAAGAAGCTGCCAAACAAAATGGGGCTGCCGAAGCGGAAGAATCGAATGAAGAGCCCAAGGAGGAAAAGGCCGCCAGAAAAGCAGAAAAGTCTAGATTAAAAGCATTGAAGAAAGCCAAGAAGGAGAGCAAATCCGAATCGACTTCAGAGATTGATACAGCGACAAGTACCTCCGTTTCAACGCCAGTCCCCAATGGCAACTCTGAAGATTCGTACGTCGAAGATGCGAATTTGGCTGTTCTCCCACAAGCAGAAATCGATACCTTCCTTGCCGACAACTTCATTACCATCACGGATCCTCTCTCGAAAACCGCGACACTCCGGCCTATCACCAAGTTCTCTTACCTCCCGCTCTCTGATCCCGCCCATCGAGCCCCGTTCAAATCCTTCAAGGCCCCTACACCTATACAAGCAGCAGCATGGCCGTTCCTTCTAGCGGGGCGAGATGTGATTGGAGTAGCAGAAACTGGGTCTGGCAAGACCATGGCATTCGCAGTACCCTGTGTACGTGCCATTTCCTCTCTTCCCAAGAACCAGACAAACAAAGGCGCCAGAGCCGTGGTAGTGTCTCCGACTCGAGAACTCGCCATGCAAAGCTACGAACAAATCACAAAGCTTGCCACAGTCTCCAGTCTCCAAGTCGTCTGCGTCTATGGCGGAGTCCCCAAAGACGAGCAACGCAGAGCCTTAAAGACAGCAGACATCGTAGTCGCTACTCCTGGCCGCCTAAACGATCTGATCAACGAAGGCTGTGCTGATCTCTCGAAAACCAAATATGTCGTCCTGGATGAAGCAGATCGGATGCTGGACAAGGGATTCGAAGAAGAGATCAGGAAAATCATCAACACCACCCCAGCAGTTGGCAAAAGACAAACCCTCATGTTCACAGCCACATGGCCAGAATCCGTCCGCGCTCTTGCAGCTACATTCATGCGCGATCCGGTCAAGATAGCGATCGGCGATAATCCTACTGGCGACCTCCGCGCCAACGCGAGAATTGTCCAGAAAGTCGAGGTTGTGGATCCGAGAGGCAAGGAATGGAGACTTTTGCAGCTGTTGAAGGAATATCAATCGGGCGCCCAGAAAGATGACCGCATCCTTGTGTTCTGTCTCTACAAGAAGGAAGCTACAAGAGTGGAAGGCTTTATTCGTCAGAAGGGTTTCCGTGTAGCGGGCATCCATGGGGATTTGAGCCAGGAGCAGAGAACGAGGAGTTTGGATGCGTTCAGGAAGGGACAGACGCCCATTCTGGTGGCTACTGATGTTGCTGCACGGGGACTGGATATTCCGGCTGTTAAGCTGGTGATTAATGTCACCTTCCCATTACTCTGTGATGACTACGTTCATCGCATTGGGAGGACTGGGAGAGCTGGGAAGGAGGGGTTGGCAATTACCTTCTTTACTGAACACGACAAAGCACACTCAGGAGCGTAAGTCTCTTCTTACATCTTGATGGCTGGGAGTTTGCTAACGAGGAGATAGGCTGATTAATGTCCTGAAAGCCGCCAACCAGCCTGTTCCAGACGAGTTACTGAAGTTCGGCACGACAGTCAAGAAGAAGGGTCACGAGGCGTACGGGGCGTTCTTCAAAGATGTAGATACTACAAAAGCGGCACAGAAGATCAAGTTCGATTAGAGTAGATTGTTTTGCTTCATTCGAAATTCATAAAAATCTAGATTCTATGCTGCTCGACCTCGAAATGAATGGTAGCATTCGATAAGGTATTGGCGTTCGCTGATGAGTCTATAGGTTGGAGTTAGCTAGTGTGTTTCGCGAATAAGGGAAATTGAAACTTACACAACTCCCATGAAAACCCCTGCTGCGGCCCCAGTCTTCAATATATCCAATATGCCTCCCGTGAATGTCGCTTCCATCTGTCGAACCACCGCAGCAGTTCCAACAGCTGCCGCAATCGTCAGATGTTTCGGCATGAGGACCCCAAATTCCAGTCTTGTCCCGTTACGCGTCATATACGAAGATATGAAAGCCGTGCTCCAGATGATTCTGAATATCATATTGAGGACATTCGCCCATACCAGCCCTTCAGCTCCTAGATCCAGGAATTTCAAAAAGAAAAACGCTGCGCCGCTGAACCCGGCTGAGAATGCGAGCATCCACATTGACTGCCGATTAACTTCCTTCTCAGTTGCTACTGATGAGACAAAAGCCTCGGTGAGCCCGTTGATAGCGAGGAGTGGGATGTAGTAGCAGTACGTCGCGAGAACATGTCCAGCGCCCGAAGTCATCCAGCGTGAACCAGCTACAATCTTCAGCAGCAGCGGCGCGAGCGTTGGTCCAACAGCCAGGACACAGATAGACAACAAAACGTACGATCGTAGCAATGTCTGTAGATTGCTCTTCGCCTTTTCAATGATGGGGCGAGAGGGCGCGCCATTGGAAGAGGACAAAAGTTTGCCGAAATAATTTCGACTACTTTCTTCAATAGGTTGCAAAATCAGACGAGCAACGAGTCCGCCGTAGTTGTTTGCCAATGCGTAGATTCCTTGCGCGTGTGCAGAGGCGAGGGTTGAGATTATGAAGGTGTCACCTTGGGTTAGGAAATGCTTTAGGATTCCTTGCGTGAAGAGACTACCGCTTAGTGCTAGGAGCGGCCAGGAGAAGTAGGTGAAGAGGTAGGCTTTGGGATCGCTGGTGGTTGTCAGTTAGGTTCGGTGTGATGGGTGGGAGGGAAGTGGGTTACCTAGAGTAGATCGAGTTTAGGAATAGGGAAAAGCGGCCAGTTGAGGCGATGTCCCAGACGCTCCAGTAGTAGACTGCGGAGAGGGATACGGCGTATATGCCCTGCCCAAGAGCGAAAGGTAGGACTCCAAGATCCCTTCCGCTTCGAGCAGCCCATATAGCAGAACCACAAGTCACCAGACATCGGAGTAATGTGCCAACGGATTCTGCAGCAGCTCGGACCTTGAATCGAGACTTCTGCTGCACAACGACGAAGCAAGGTTCAGACAACAGCTCCCAGACCGCCGCAAACCCATACAGCTTCAACGCATTTTGGAAATAAGGCGTTTGCAGAATGGCCGGATCACTTGACTTAAGTCCACTGTAATACAGAGCAGCAAAGAAGACCGCAAAGACGACCCCGAGATTGAGAGAGAGATACGCGAGATTTACAATTGCTTGCGTCCGCCCTGCAGCGGTTCGACCATCCACGTGACCTTCTGGGACCTCGTCATCTTGGGTTGAGGGTTCGTCAATGGTGTCCGCTTGTCGCTGTATCGCGACTCGTAGACTTTCTCGGGCAAAGAATAGGACTGAGATGGAGTACACTTCGAGTTGAGTGGAGATTCCGAGGAGTTCAGGGGAGAGGTACCGGAGCAGGATTTGGTTTACGATGAATGTTAGAGCACGAGATCCCACTTGGAGGCCGATTAGGAGGGTTGCTCCTCCTGCTGAGGTCGATAATAGGGTATCTTTCTTCGCGGCTGTTCCATCGTTGGCTCTTGGAGGTGTTGGTTTTGAAGACATTGGTGGTTGATACAGATAGGAGATAGGAGATGGAAGAGGACACTTTTAATATATTTTGGAGACATCACGTGATCAATGTCACAAAAACCATCCCGAAGATAAGTAAATAACATTGCATAATATCCTAGGAGATATATTTAAGTCTTAGAATCCAAATTAGCCAATTGTTCGTTTCCATTTCACCGTTCTAGGAACTTAGGAGCTTAGGAGCTTAGGTTTTTGTGGAATCGAAGGGCATCAATGTGATAAGCGAGCCCCCTTTCTTCCCAAGATCTGCTTGAACAGTGGTAAACATTTCAAAGTCGTCAGACATAATAACTTATTAAGTTGCCAAGTATGAAAAGTATCTGGTCAGAATAGATAAAGGTGTTAAAACAAATCGAATGTGTAGGGTTGTTGGAAGAGCAAGATGCAATTGCAATTGCCATTTTGGGACGATTTTTTGGGTTGAGTGGACTGGAGAGGGATGTCGTGGTATGAGCTGACGGATCGGTCTTGTTCGTCGTAAATGGCGGGGGTTGTGCACTCAGCGGAAGCCGCGTCAAGATGTCAAGTCACGTCCGGTGCAACAGTCACTATTTTTAGCGCTCGCTTGGTGATCTCCACCTAAAACACCCCTGCCATAGCAACTATCTGTGTATCTCCTGTCCTCACGGTACTGTACTGCCCTGCACCGCAAACGCAAACCATTGGAACTTCGAATGAGTAAAATGCAGAATTCTCTGGATGTGAAATTGTTAATTATCGAGAATTCATAAGGCCCTCGCACGCCTGTAATATCGTGAAATGCGATTCATTGTTGACATGGATCCCTTCGCGAGCTCTCCAGCCTCTTGACTTTCGTTACGACGTTTTCAGCCACACCCTTTTCAAAGCTACCTACGAGAAGCTTGTTGGGCTTCTTACTCCATCTTCTACACAATCACAGTGCATCTTCATGCAGTCGACGACAAGATAATTCTTTGGGGTTCTTCTGTTGAAATTCCGTAACAATGCGTATTTAGAGTTTGGAGCCTCATAAACAAAGCCCACCTCGATCCGGTAGCTCTACCTCATCACAACAATACATGATACCGCGCCACCATGGCGGCGAAAATAAAGGCCAACGGTCTCAATGGCTTCCATACCGCGGGAATCTATTCGGATATGACTGTGGACGGTCCTGAGATTGGCACTCTGGTTGTTATTGTTGATCGCGCGAAGAATCTGCCAAACCGGAAGACAATTGGCAAGCAGGACCCGTATTGCGCGGCAAGGCTTGGCAAGGAAGCAAAGAAAACAGAAACGGATCGTCGAGGAGGGCAGACTCCAAGATGGTGAGAAATACCTGGAAGACCAAGGGCTAGGACTTGCTAACACGCTCATTAGGGATCAAGAGCTTCGATTTACCGTCCACGACTCCCCCGACTACTACCAGCTGAAGGTTTCGGTCTTCAACGATGACAAGAAGACAGAGATAATTGGTGAAGCGTGGGTTAATCTGCAGGAGGTTGTCGTTCCAGGAGGAGGACAGAATGATATTTGGCATACGTTGAGCTGCAAGGGCAAATACGCGGGGGAGATCAGGATCGAGATCACCTACTATGATACGCGTCCGAAGCAGGAAAAGCCGGAGAAAAACAAACAAAGCGGTGTAAATGGTGTTGATGATGGAGCAAGAGATAGTCTCAAGGGGCCGAGACAACCAAAAGCTCCTGTCAAGAGGAGACCTTTGCCGTCCGATCCTGTCACCGGAGCTCCTCCTCCTGCTCCAATCCCGGACCATGTTCGAACACCGCCTCGAGGTTACCCATCGCCACAAACAGTACCTCCTGAACATGTCCAAACGCCACCCCGCGGACATCAGACTCCAAGTCACATTCCCAACCAGTCGCCTCTGCAGAATGTTGAGTACAGTACACCTCCACAACACCTCTCCAGGTCCCAAGGCTATGGCGAAAGTTCGAACAGGTATGGCAGTGATGTTGTTACTGCTACACCTGCCCAGCCCATTTCGAATGACAGGTACGAGATATATGACCCTATGAACGGAAATGATTATACGCAGAGGGATGGGATGGATTATTATGAAGACGAGCATGAACATATGGAACCCCATGACCAGTACGATCCTCAACAGGTACCCTACGAGCTGCCTCAACCAGACGAATACGGATCTCCGCCAAGCCCTGGTGGCCCACCACCACCACCTCCAGCACACAGGAGTATGAACGGCAGCCAGCATGTCAGTCCAGCACTCCCAGTGCCGTCTCATGGAGGCTACGGTTTTCCTTCCAATACCCAAGGGATGGATCAATTCGAGAACCCACCCCACGAAATGCATCGCCACTCAATGCCTGCATACCCTCAGGCGAACTCCTACCAGGCCTATAGTCCTATGAGAGAAGACGATCAATTCCGAAGATCTGCCAATGGCAATCAACAATCACAACCTCGTCATCACTCCTACGACTCGAGATACAATGGTGACTACGGATCGATGCAACCTACTGTCGAAGATGAACCCCCAACTCCTAGTCCTCCAAGTTACTCTGGGCATTGGGGTAGTGGTATGAATCCGCAGTATGATGAACGAAGATATGACCAGGTTCCATCGCCCGCCCCACTAAACCTCAGTGGCCGTGGAAGTACTGCGTCTGGACGGCACAGTGCCTCCACTACTCCTAACCATCAGCTCTCGAACAACTCTGTTGGCTATGAATCTGGTGTTTCGCCGGTCTCGTTTCGAGATCCATCTCAAACCGGGACTTCCGTTTCCTCGCGAACATCTTACAATTCGATGCCTCAGCAAGTTCAGCCTCAAAGAAGGCAGTCCGAGGATCCGATGGTTGGTTCCCCAGGCGGATATGGCCTGCCGCCCGTACCACCAACCCTCGTGGCCGGCATGGACCCAGGCATTGCAAAGGAAATATCAGAGAGAATCTATCAGGAAAAGCGAGCAACCTTCAATCCCAGTGCTGGCAATCCTCCTCGTGGCAGACACGATTCGCAGCACTACCAGCCGAATCGACCTCATCCTCTCTCCTATCACGAAGCTGCATCAGTGCCATTTGTGCCTGCGGCGGCGACATACGATGAACGTCAAAGTCGTTATGCGACCGCGACGACTACTCCCATTGTCAAACCTAGAGCAATCTCTCCAGATCCTCGCACGCCAAATCGAAAGTCAGTCAGTCCGTCACCGGGACCTGCTGAAGGAAGAAGACTCTCTGGAGTTCCATTCGGACCAGATTCTTACAACGCCTTGAATCCAAGTCTTACAGGCTCGAAATCCACTCCATCTCTGAGTGCAAAATATGACCCCAATGAGGTTGATCCTGATGCAAAGATCATCACACATGATGGGAGAGAAATTGATCCCAGCGATCACATTCCTGAGTCCAACTATGCGCCTCTCCACGAAGTAAAGGGACCGAAGTACGCTTCCCAGCTACCTGATCGAAACTATCGACCGCCACCAAGCGCTCAGGCGTCGCCGGCTTCAGGTCGCAGACCACTAAGGCAGGCTGGAAGGCCGCAGTCGATGACAGCTTCCTCGCCAATCTACATGAACAATGGTCCAGTAGATCCCTCAACTCCGACTGGGCGCAACCGGTTGCAGAAGAAGACAAACCGTATGTCTGCACAGCCAGCACCACACTCGAGTCCTTTAGCGCCCATCACACCATATCAAGATAACAGCTTCACGCCGAGAAGTCTCCCAAGGGCAAATACTGGCGACTATCCCAGCGAGAATTACGCACCGCAAAACTATGGAAGTAGTCCTGGATATAGGGGCACAGCTGGTCCGCCGCCCATTCCAGCCAAAATTCCAATTGGCATGAATGGACCACCGCCGCCACAGCCCACGGGGGCTGATGCGTGGGCATTGTTGGAAGAGATGAAGAATATTGATCTGGGGACTGGGCGCGCAAGACGAAGAGGGCGTTGAAATTTTACTATTCAAGGCAATGTCATCAATGTATAATGTTTGAGTACAAGCGAGTCTTTGACTTTCTGCATTTTCTGTTCTTTTAGACTGCATGTTGTTTGGTCATTTTGCACGAAACAACCGGATCTGGTGGATGGGGACACTTTTCACATGGAAAGTGATGATCGAAAGTATAAATTGGATTGAATGGCATGGATGGGTTGGCGTTTGGGATTGGACTGGATGTCAGTATCTAGACATGCTAGGATGGCGATCGATGTACGAGTATACGAACTTTGAACTTGAAACTCGCAATCCTTTCTAATGAATAGAAGTGTGAACCATCTCCAGACATACAAGTGCTATAATACACTAAATCTGCTCTTCTACAGCCCCTGGTTATGTGGAAGAGATGAAAAAGTTTATTAGAGCTTCGCTTCACATTCCATACCTTTCCATCACTGAAATCTAGAGAGAGCTCTGCACGCCTGCCGCGAGGTGCCAAAAGGAACATTATTCGGACTCAAATCTAGAACGTTTGAAAGCTGAGGCTGATCCCATGCGAGATATCGGAATGCTATTTGTATTCATTTCCCCGCACGGCTTTGATTAAGGCGTGATGAAGCGCCACAGTTTCAAGCCACAGTGGTCTGAGCTTTCGGTAGCACGCTCTGTTACCACCCAGGTTGTTCGCTTTCCGTATTTATTGCGCCCCAGTGTCAGACATCACCAGGGCTGAATACGGCTCCGTAATCAAAATCTTATTCCCACAACATGTCTGGAACGCACCAAAACGCGATCACATTGGGGCGTTGGTGTACCTGCAGCGCTCGCTGTCACGAGATCGCGCAACGCTTCCTATCTGGGCTGGTTTGATTTGGTTCAACTCAGCCAGAGCCTTCAGGGCATAACCTCCCATTTCAACCTCAAGTCAAGCGTTTCAGTGAAGGAGAACTACAGGCTCCCAGCTGAATATTGCAAATTTCCTCAATAGTATCGGGCATTTTCATGTCTCAATAGCCACCCGTCAATCCGTCAATCTTCTACATGGTTACAGCGGCAATCGACCGACCTCAGTCACCTCCCGCAGGCCATGGTCAACGTCCCTGGCAGATCCAAGGGCTGTACAACATGTAGGAAGCGCAAAGTTGCTGTCTGGTTCCCCGCTACTTCACTTCTTCTTTTGACCCATTCGCAAGTTCGGAAAAGCTGACACTTCCGCCATCGTAGTGTAGCCTTGAAAAGCCTCGCTGTATGAGATGTATCAACTCGAAGCTGCTGTGCCCCGGATATGAGCGAGAACGGATGTTTATTATTGATCCAAGATCAAATGACAGAAGCCCTAGCCTAAATCCTTCCAGGGCAGCGAAGAGTTCCACCTCCAGGGATCATTGTCCGTTTTCTCTACAGCAAGTCAAAGCTAGGACACGATCGACTGGGCGGGGTTTACCCAGCGTCACACCTTCAGATCATAAACATGAAAGCTTGGTTATCTCTTTGGGAGCAGATCTGCCTTCGTTGCAGCAAATCTCCACTTACACTACCCGCCGACAGCAACTCCTTTCCTTGTTTCTCCATTCCTACCTGCCAGCCAATACTTTTAGTGCCAACTCTTCCCGAGGCTTGTACGACGATGGTACCTGGTTATACCTCCTACCCACTCTCCAAGACGTCCCGCCTGCTCTTGATTTCTCAATTGTGGCTCTCTCCACCGCGTATGTGGGCCGACAACGCCGAGATTCGGCTCTAGTACAGCAAAGCCTTGAGTTCCACGGCCGCTCGCTATGGGCTCTCCAGCGGATGTTATGGAACCGTAAGGAGATGTACACAGATGAGACGCTAGCAACATGTATGGTGCTAGCAATGTATGAGGCTACTGAATGTCCCGAGGAAAGCAACAAGGGATGGGCAAGTCACATGGAAGGAATTGCGAAGTTGGTTCAGCATAGAGGGGCAGAGGCACATACGAGTCCTTTGGGACATCGATTGTTTGTCTCGTTTCGTACCTCAGGAGTAAGTCACGCGCCACCTGGACAACCCATTTCGTTTGGACTGACTGAGGGGCTACGACAGATTATGGAATCCATCGTGCATGGCCGCTCAACTTATCTCTCGGAGCCTGATTGGTCCACCGGTCCCTTTAGGCATCTCACCAAAGGCCCAGTTGACCATCTCCTCGACTCAACCTCGCTCCTTGCAAATGTGTTTGCTGAAGTAATGGCACTTCATACATCGAACCCCACAAAATTGCTAGAGACTGGACTTAAGATTCTTGACCGTTGCTGGGCAATTGAAGTATCTCTCCGTCACTTTCATGCTGAACTTGAAACCTCAAGCCCAGTCTCCACGTTCTGGCCCGTGTCTTCTGCAGGGGAAATTAATCCATTCTCCTCGGTCTCTTTTCAATTCACCAGCCTATATACTGCCAATACTTGGATGTTGTACTGGGCGACCTCAGTCCTTCTCTGGCTCACCTTTTCAATCACCTACCAAAAACTCAGTACCCTCTCTTTGGACGACCACCCTCTGCCACCGATCCCTTCACATCTTGATATCGCAATACTGGCTCATAATATCTGCCAATCCGTGTCGTACTTTCTGCAAGATGATATGCGAGGTCGGGGCCCGGGACTTGTCACTATTCCTTTGGTTGCTCTGATCGAAACATTGAAAAATGTTCCAAGTTTTGTACGCGAGGTTGCATGGGCGAAGAGTGCTTTGCAGACGGTGAAGACGAGGGGTATAAGGTTGATGGGCGAGTGACATGGCCTGTTGGGTTGGAAAAGTAGGCTGGGAACCACTGCAACTCTGAGCTCGCGTTCTGTCTGTCTACCCAGATGAGGAAGGTACCACCACATATCCATCGTTCAATTAGATCTCTTTTTCAAAGAGTACGGCTCTAGTTAGGCTGGCGCTACTGTAATTGTGACCAATTGTTGGCTGCAGACGAGTGAAGTCACTCCAAACACAATAAAGTCAAAGTCTCACCTGACCTGTCAAACCTCTATCCTCGCCTCATGCTCAGTCGCGAGGTTCGCAAATCCCTCAGGAGCCAAAAAGCAGGGGTGCTGCGACTACAGTGACTGCCTTCAATATTCAGCTTGTTGGAACTCATCGCCAAAACCACTCGCCCTAACGTGCCGTTCCGCACAGTTATTTCCGTAGGGCGACGGGTACCTAGAGAGCAAGCAGTAAAGTGGCTTGGCCCTAGCCCAATTTCACCTAGCTCGCATAATGCTCCTCTTTCTGGAAAAGGGGCTTGGTGGCTTTGGCATGGATTAGCGAGACTCGGACCATGGGGGTAAGCTGCGGGTTCTCGATCCCTCCGCGACCGATTACTGCCCTCCAACTATCCAGAAATTTGGGAGAGATCCAGCAAGTACATTAATAGGGGTTTGAAGCCTCGATTCGAGATGAAAACGAAGTCACGGTCCGCTCTCCGCAACCTCTCTATCCGCGAAGCTGTTTTCTTGCCCGTTACTTAATTGCTATCCCGGGCTGGGCTGTCTTGCATGGTTTGATTGTGGAGCTATTCGGGAGGCCCCACAAAGCATATACCACTACACGCAGTACATATCGAAGGCAATCGAACTACATAGTGGCACCTACCGTTCAAGTTCAACATGGCATTCCCGGTCTTAACCCTCCCCAATGGAACACACATCCAGTGCGATGGCCTCCCCACCATCAGTCCATGCGTCGCCCCCGGGTACGCATGCTGGGTCTCACCGAGCAATTGCTGGGGTGGAATCTTGAATATCACAAATGGTCGGGCGAGTATACTTCCCGGCAACTTCGTACGTTATCCTGTCTATCTCACTCTTTTCTCCTATTTCATCCTTCCGGCACTCCTACTGGAGACCCCAAAAGCAAAACTAATACGAAACCAGTGTAACACCACACTGTGCCCACTCGGCACTTATGGCCAGGCACATTTCAACTACATGCCCTCTCTAGCTGGAAACAGCATCTTCTCTGGTATTTTCGGTATCCTGCTCTTAGTACAGATCTTTCTCGCCTTCCGTTATAATACATGGAGTTTTCTCGTCGGCATGTTTGGAGGTTTGGTGCTTGAAGTTGTTGGATATGTAGGACGGATCCTGATTCATGACAGTCCTTTTGCGAAGAATCCATTCTTGCTGTAAGTTCCCATAATCTCTACAATATCGTCTCCTCTCTCTCTTTCTTCAACTCGGTTCAGTGGCTGACCAATGGTCCAGTTATCTCATCTGCCTCACCATCGGCCCCGCCTTCCTCTGTGCCTCCATCTATCTCTGTCTCGGCCGGTTGATTGTTGTCTATAACGAAAGCTTGTCGAGAATCAAGCCACGCACGTGCACCATCATCTTCGTCTGCTGCGACATTATCTCCTTGGTCCTTCAAGCTGTCGGCGGTGCCTTGGCATCCACTGCAAATACAGACAGCCAGCTCAATACCGGCACACACATCATGGTTGCCGGTCTCTCTTTCCAAGTCTTCTCCCTCCTGCTCTTCATGTGTCTAGCCGGTGAATTCGCCCTCCGCGCCCTCTCTTCTAATCTACACTTCAACCCGGCATACACAGAGCTTCGTCAAAAGACCAGCTTCAGGGTATTCCTCTACATATTGCCTTTTGCTACACTATGCATCTTCGTGAGATGCTGCTTCCGTGTTGGTGAGCTCAGTAAGGGGTTCGGAGGTCCGACTTTCAGGGGCGGTCAGGTGACTTTTATGGTACTTGAGGGGGCAATGATTGGGGCTGCGGTACTGGCATTGACGATTGCACATCCAGGGCTTGCGTTTAGGGGGGTGTGGAGGAGCGTTAACCAGGGTGTCAGGAGAGAGGCTGAGGGTGAGGAGAGCGTGGAAGCTAGTGAGGTGAATATGCACGGCAAAAAGTAGAGGGTGGAATGTGGTGTACCGGTGTTGGAGGGTGACGAACTCTCTAAGCCGGTAATCCACTCTCCGATGTTTGTTCTGTTTCCAAAGTCCTGTGTTTTGTTTAACGCGTTTCCTACCTCCTGCAACAGGAACACTCTTTGCATTCCTACAGATCCGACGCGCGCCCATTGGTGGCAAAGGGTCGTCATGATATGTCCTCATGTTAAATTTGGATCTTCAAAACAGAACGCGCTTATTAGCCGAAGTAGTAGTCCGACGGGAGCGACCCGTCGTCACCTGCCTGCTTGATATGGAGAAATGAAGGAATGTACTCCAGCTCTGCCTCCAAGTAAGATAAGTAGAAAGTAGTACGTCAAAGATGACGATAACTAGGAAAGTCTACAGAAGTCTTGCCTCTTAGTAGAACTGGGCTTTTCAGAAGTTTTTCAGCGAGATGATGTTGGCCGAAGCAGAATGCGACCAAGAGCGCAGCGAGTTGCACAGCTCCCGTGAGCCGGGGGACTAGGGATTCCCAGACGACAATTGGGGTCAATTGCAAACCTTGGTGGAAGGAGAGCTCTCGGTGGAGTACCCCAATCCCTGTATTCTCGGTGAAACCTGCCTCGTTATAGTGTTGGCGCAGGCAATCATAGATGATATTCTCGATGGCAGCACTGATATCTAGCTGTCAGCGGTAACATTAACTGTTGGAAGATTTAAATCTTACAGACCCAACATCATTTCCAAATCGCTTTTGACATCAATGGGAGGTCTGACCAGAGACTTCTTAATTGTAGTATTTTCCTGCTCAGCCAGGTAGAATTTTCCTTAACATCAAGGGCGTACAAAGACTGGAGTTACGCACATGCCAGGGAGTGCGGGCATGATCTAAGAGTAGCTCGTTCAGCGATTCAGGTAGCTCTACAATAGTCTATAGAGCCGCGGGAATGGGGTAGATTAGATTACACCTAAGTCCTGGCATTGCTGTTGGAGATCAATCTATTTGCGACTATCCTTGAAAATCAAGCCAATCAGTTTCTTCTCCTTCCGAGGTATTGCCGCCATTGCGGTGATCTGATGCGGGGGATGTGGGGATGCCAAGATCCGAGGGTATAGTACTTCGCTGAAGTTTCCGAGGTACGTATTTATTTCGAGCATTAAGTTTTCGCGTATCAGCCTGTCAACCTCTCTCTTAGGATTCTCGCACGACATGTCCATGATTTTCCATTCTTGACAAGGTAACCCCAGGCCGGGCGTGTGGAAAGCATTTGAAATCATCATAGGCAGTATAGTCTTCATCAAATGCTAGCATAATGTACCAATCTTCCCTGGAACATTACCCTTCCTCTCCATTCCTTCCTTTTAAGGTCGAAATTTTGGGCCGCTGTCGTTCTTTCTCCGTACTGTATATATATTCGGGCATTCCAACATTACAGCACGTCAACCGTAGGCCTCTCTTTTTAAGCCCGCCCTTCCACCCAAATAGGTTGACCTGTCTCTATCTATTCGAATGACATAGGGCTCCAAAATGTTATTCAAAGACCTAGCAACCATCTTTCTCGGACTTGCAACACTCTCTGAGGCTGCTGTGCCAATGAGAGACGTGGGATTCGGGTTGCGGAAACGCGACGATGGTTCAGATTCCCAGGCGACTGTTACATGCTTGAGCCCCGATGCTCTACAAACTGGAAGCGAGGACGATGGTCAAGGGACTCCAGTTTCTGGGCAAGCTGCGTCTCAAACGTAGGAATTCTCCTTCAACCCCATTTCTAGACTGGGAAATGTTGACTGTTCCACAGGGACTTTGCAAACTTTATAAATTTTTGCGCTGGCCAGACTTTGACGAATGGCTTACAGATTAGGGCGGGATCATGTAATGGCATTGGTGAGCGAAAATTTTAACAGCGCCTAAAAGCATTAGCTGACAGACATTCTAGTCATGGGAAACATCCCATCCACCTCCAATATGATCTCATCAATTATAATCTCTCCTAAACCCAAGGAAAAGATCAATGCCAACGAAGATTTCACAATCTCAGTCCAAACAACCGGACTATCAGCAGGGTTTTTCACAAATCCGGATTTAACATACTATAGCGCACCCCAAGACCTCACCTCTGACGGACAAGTCATCGGCCACACACATATCACGGTGCAAGATCTTGGCGATAATCTGTCACCCTCCACACCACCAGACCCAACAACTTTCGTCTTCTTCAAAGGCATCAACGACGCAGGCGATGGCAACGGGCTTCTATCTACAACTGTCACCGGCGGCCTCCCAGAAGGACACTACCGCGTCTGTACCATGACCTCTGCGTCCAATCATCAGCCTGTTCTCATGCCAGTCGCCCAGCGCGGTGCACAAGATGACTGCCAGAAATTCTCAGTTCATTATTGAAATCACTAAGTCAGGCGATTCTTCGCGGCCGTGTGCTGTGAATAGTGGCCAGCCTACTAGAGTGACGTTCTTAGGTTAAGCTCAAGAAGTTATATACAGTGCAAATTTAGTTAGAGAGAACAGAACATAATTTTTCGAGATTTCTTATTAGGGCCTATAGTTATTTCATTAGAAGAATAGTATACCCCCTTCTAGACTAATAGCTAGCTCCCCAGGAGCTGATTTCAACTTAGGAGCGTCATACGAAGCTCCCTTTGAAGGCCCTCTAACCTTGAGCCCCTCCCCCTCTGGCCTACTACACCTAGACCTGTGACGGCCCTGGCCCTCACGTAATCTGGGGGAAATGTTCTATTCCTTAGAGCCTCAGGCATCAATTTTTAGGGCCGTCACAGGAGACGTATTTGTTAAGCCAGTGCTTAATATTAGTGTAGTTCCAGGTTTAATCTCAGCGCCATCACACTGGCCCTCTCCAATGTTTTCCCCTCCGCGGGGGTAAACCTAGCCTTTTCTCGCTTGCCTAGCGTGGCTTCGCAAAGCTCCTGTATATAGGTTCAAGCTTCTTACAGAGTTCTCTTTCTTCTCTCTTCAGTTTAGTTCTCTCTGGTCTTAGTGCAAATAACTACCCTGCTCTTCTTGAGGCCTCTGTGTGGTGCCGTGACACTTAAGTCTATTGTATTTATTGAGCCAGGGCTTAGTATTAGTATAGTTCTAGGTTTGATCTTAGCTCTATTAGTCTTTAAGGCTTTTGCAAGTCTAGATTATCGCAATCCTTTCGGCCACTCTCACTGTTCTATCGTCGTCGTTTTCCTCTAGACATGCTTCCCTAAAACCTCCGCAGTCTAAGAAATGCTCGACCTATTATACCTTCATGTGTAGCCTTCGTCTGAAGTTATTATAGACTATCACGTTGATCTGCTAGTGCTCGATGTCGGATTTAAAAGGTATAATTCGTAAGGATTAGATGAGTCTAGAGCATAGCCTTGTAGTTTCCAGCTAGTGTTCGAACAGGCTACTGCATGTGTAGTCCACAGTGACATCTGAGGACAAGACAACGGGAAGGGGATCGATTCGACCTCAGATGTGCTCGATAATTCTATTAATAGGGTGTTATCACTATCTGTTCTCTTTCCGACTATGATCAATTTGAAGGTTCAGTGGGCTCTTCCTCACAAGACAACCCACCACTGGCCAATGGGTGGCCCTTTACGAATTCTGTTCCAACCATCGAGTCCACAATTGGAATAGCAGCCCCGGCTTGAACCGAGAACTAACGATTCAGAACACGTTTTCTCGACAAGGCTCGTAGAGTGCTACAGTGCTACAGAAACAGGGAAGTAAGATCACCGAATACCCACCACCTCACGCGCCTCCAATAACTGAAGGTACACTCCTTGAAAGATCGTGAGCTAAAGTTCGCCTTGGAAGGAACTGATAACGTACCTGCAGCATTCCATCTCGTTCTCATTGTGCTGAGTGTCTCTTTCAAGAGTATCAGATCCTCAAGTATATACAAGTCCCCGGTCTCTCGACTCAATTGCATGTATGTAACAGCCGCTTGGTATACACAGAAGAGGCCCCAAGGTGAAACCGCCGCATAATTCTGAGGTAAGTGCATCATCTTATTGGGCAAGCATTTAGTCATTTTCTTTGATATGGTTTCTGCGGCGATTTTTCCACGTTGAATGCGGTCTGTGCGATTAAGAACCATGTTGTTGGAATAAAGGGGAAGATTGTAAAGAGTCATGAGAGTACTATGCCGTGTGTATTAGACAATGTCGAGGGCCGATGTTGGTAGGGTTAAACCATAGGGACAATACCTGTAGACCATGGCTATTTGATCATTGTCTGGTGTATCCATGCTTTCTGAGACAGCAATCATCGCTTGGAGCGTTTGATCTAGCTGCATTCCTTCTTCATCGTGCACTTTCTGGTCCACGACCGGGCCGGAGATGTGGTCGAGAACTTGGCCCAGTAACCCTGCAGTCTGGCACAGCAACGGGAATTTGCTCATATGAGTATTCGTTGGGGAATATAGTGTAGCTGAAGTGGGTTCCACTACCTGTATTGCTTATTAGTACTAAAAATAAGGCTTGTTAGTCCAGACTCACACCCGCGTCCCACGCAGCATCATCCGCTGGCAAAGGATCACGTAATTTAGGGTTTCTGGTTGCAAAGGGTCTACCTGGACAGCCAATGCTTAAAAACCTATCAATAACGTTAGAATTACTTCTAAAGGTGATTGGTGTTTGATGACAGCAGATGGCCAACGAGTGACTGGTAATGAGTCGGCTCTGGGAAGAGGGACTAAATGAGATAATTCAAACCGGTCCAAGATAACAATTCCCCACCAAACTCTTTTGTTTTCTTCTAGCTCAACCAAAGTAAGCACTTTGGAAGCCTGTGTCTTTGCGTCTTTGTTGATACCAAGCGCATAAGCGTATCTGGCACAGGTGCCAATTGACAAGTACGCGGAAGGATATATGGCATGACCCAATTCGTAAAGAGACAGAAGCAACCCGGCCTGCAAGACTTGAATGGACATTATTCCTGAGGCTTCTATCTCAAGGTAGAAGTGCTTTGCTGCGTAATATGCTGGTGTTCGTGGGTTTGCCAACTCTTTGGGTAGCATGCTTGTGATGAGCTTCATGGAAAGGAGAAGAAGCGTAAAATCTGCGTGACAATGAAACATGGGCTGTAGGTGATGATCGTAGAAGCGTTTCTTGGAGATGATTGGCATCCATACATGAATAGTTTCGAAATACGTGGAGGCATTGGTAACAACTTCGGTCATATCTCCAACGAATTGTAAAACATGGGCTGGAACAGGATGCGTCGAACGAGGTATCTCAACCTGGCCATACTGTAGGATTGTTGGATCCATGAAAAGCATAGTTGGAAAGTTGACAGACTGTGATTTCCGCGGACTCGCGTCGAGCGATGAGGGGTATGACCTTTGACTTGATACATTGTTGCCATTTTGGCCTGGCGAAGAGTAATCGCAATTCTGGCTTTTTCTATTGTCATTAATTGTCAGTTTATTCCAAGTGACTTGAAAGTCAACCGATTTCGCACCCAATGTCCCAGCTTACCTCGAGCACCAACCACATTGTGGAAGCTCTTTATCACACTTCCTTTTCCGCAGCTTACATGCTACACATGCTTGTTGTGCTTTGTCGGCACCTGATGGGGCTATTGGGCTTTGCATGTCTGTAGTATTCCAAGGCCCATGTATAGATGGTTGTCGCTGTAACGTTGGCGGTAAGATATGCCACCAGAAAAGCGATGATGCGGTGGCCTTCTGCGGCCGACGCTTGCGGCATGAAAGCGGGATTAAAGCGGGTCATCCAAACCCCCCATGCTTCGCTTCAATTGGTGAGCCTGCCTTTCAATGGGTCCAGACATACAAACAACACATTTCCCCAGAGTACCTATGTCTTTCGGTCTTTAAAATGGTACAATCACCTAACTCCGTGACAGGAAGCCACCACTAGCAAGTGGAGTTGGAAAAGGTGAGTTGCTGTAGTTATGGGAAAAGTTATATAACAGCCTACCTCCGCAGGCTAGAGGTCTAACTACACTTCAACACAGTCATCTAATCTCACTCACATTTCCACTGAGTATCTTTCAATTCCTAAAAAAGCTGAAGTTGAACCACTCCACCCACACACCACAATCCTTCTTTGGAACAGGATGAGTTCATACGCCACAGCCCACGCCAATCCTCAAGGACCTGGAGATGCCCGGCCAACAGCCCTTCAAATCATCCAATCACAGAATCTCGAAGGCAAACTTAAAGGAAAAGTCATAGTCATAACGGGTACTTCTTCTGGCATCGGTATTGAGACAGCAAGAGCACTATCCAAAACTGGCGCCACTCTCTTCCTCACAGCCCGCGACCTAAAAAAGGCCCGCCATGCTCTCGGTGACATTCTCGACAAGCCAGGAACACATATCACACTCATAGAAATGGAAAATGACAGCCTTGACAGTGTTCGAGCAGCAGCGTCTAGCATTCTGACACAATCAAACCATCAAATCAACATCCTCATCAACAATGCCGGTGTAATGGCCACCCCCTCTCTCCAGCTCACTGCAGATGGCTACGAGATGCAATTTGCTATCAACCACCTCTCCCACTTTCTTCTCTTTCAGCTACTCAAGCCTGCTTTGCTATCCAGCACAACTCCCGCGATGCATTCCCGAGTTGTTAACGTATCGTCTTCAGCCCACCGCATGCCAAGCGGTCCCTTCAATTACTCCTTTAAAGAGGGGGGTTATAATCCCTGGGTTGCATACGCGCAGTCAAAGACAGCAAACATATATATGGCCAACGAGATCGATCGGCGGTACGGGAATAAGGGTCTCCATGCCACGAGTGTGCACCCGGGAGCTATTGACACGCAGCTGGCGAGGCATGTGGACCCTCAAATGGTCGCGGCATACAAAACCGACGAGGCGTTGATGAAGAAATTGAAAAGTCCACAGCAGGGTGCAGCGACGACTATTGTCGCTGCTGTTGGGAGAGAGTGGGAGGATAAGGGTGGGAAGTATCTTGTGGATTGCGAGGAAGCGCCGAAGGGCGAGGATGATGGTGATATTGGCGGGGTAGGATATGTCTCCCATACTTACGATCCGGAGAAGGAAGCAAAGCTTTGGAAGGACTCGCTGGAGATGGTCGGGTTGAAGGATGATCTTTAAACTTTGTTCCTTAAGATAGGAAGCAGTCGAGTACAAAGGGGTGGCCAGCTTGTTTGGAAATGTTGAAAGAAGTTCTACTTATTTGATCTAGACAATTTTTTAACACGTTAAGCTTCTCACTGTGTCTTATGATTGAATTATCAGGGGCAACACAATCTTTTAAGAAATCCATGGCCGCTTCCATTCTCTACCGCTTACTCAGACTCTGTCGCGGTTTGCGCCCCCCTCCCCCGCCCTTATCGCATTGCTCTGGAACTCGACCTCCCCGTGGCCTATTTCGACAAAGTTACATCCTATCTAGACACGCCATTGCTTTAAATCGTTATGCCACCCTGCCGGAATCGGTTTTGGAGATCGGTAAGAAGCAGGCAATCTGCATTGGCTCCCATACTGGCCTGCAGTTCTTCATGCTCTGGCAAGACCAAAATGGTGGGCTGCAATTCTGAACCGACTAGGAGAATGGATTAACACTGCGCCGATTGAATGAAGTCTTCTTTGCTAATATCGGTGATTATTTGATACGGATTACCAACAATCGTTTTATCCCGACGGTTCATCATGCGGAGAACTTCAAACCGAATGAGCGATATTCGATGCCATTCTTCCTTCTTTATTAAGTGAATTCGATCGGCCACTCATTGTGTTGGGTTCCATCGGACAGGTTTTTTCAGGATTCAACTTCAATGAGACTTGACAGAGTTTTGCCTAGCCGTCGTTGCTGAGCATCCAGCCAAATACGAGCCGATCTCAAGCGAAGAATGGGCTCAACGCAGATTCAAGGCAACCACAGTTGCTAGTTAAGCTCGTATGAGAAGCCATCATGATCTCCTGAAGCATTTGTTAGGTTTAGATGATGTTTTAAGGGCCGGTATCTTACATTGGGCGAAAGGATCAGAGGCGTAAGCCAGTTGCTTTTCCGCAGAAAAAAATCCAACCAAAAGTTCTCCTATCGAATCGTAGCCCTCTGGTAAAGTGTCCATTAAAGACGAGTACAGTAGCGAGTTTTCTTCATCGCCTCTTTCCAGCTGAACTGGATTTGTGCTTTCATTTGTGACTTGAGCCCTCGCATAAGCTTCTTGCAACTCCCCAATAATGCATGCAAACCGAGACGCGATATGTTCGTCGTTCAAGGAGAGTTCGAACAGAAAACTCCGAACTTTTGTTATCAAAGGATCGTTGATCGTGTACTTACACAAAGTCAGGCCGGCATAGGCGATGATGAAGAAATTGTGATCTGGGGAATCCAAGATTTCTGATTCGCTGATGCACAGGAACGTTGTTATGATGAAAGATGCGGCATGCAGCGTGGCAGGTAATAGATTGGGCGACGAAATGCCGAGGCGAATGGATGTGTGAAAGAGTAAGAGCTCGCCAAAGGCTGGTGCGAGGTCAAATAAACTGCAAGTATCATCTTTTCAATGTTCAGTAAGTCATTGCCAATGGTATGAGCAAGTGGACTTACTGAATAGATGTTTCCACTTATTCCTCCACTGAAAAATCTCCTCATACTTTGTCATACCACGTCGTAGAACTTGCCTGTTTCCAAGAAGACGTTGAACGATGGAGTAGAGCTCAATCTCGGCAACGAGCCTGCCATCACTAAGATGTGCCTGTGGAAAGTCCAAGATGCGAGGACATTTAGACATCAAATTCTGTTGAAGGTTACACGGCCGAGCGTTTCCAATAGAGAAACAGTTCAGCTGTTAGCTGGATTTTAAGGGACTTAAGAGTAAACCTACTGTAATTGAGTCACACAGAGCCCGTTCCATATTCTCATTTCCCGGAGAGTGTCTTCCCTCATATCCATGGCCCTCTCGCTATCTAGGAAATCAAATGACAAAATTGAGTGATTGAGGGCAATGCCACTTAGTAGCCAGGAGTCGATTGGGACGGCCATCTGGACAGTTGGGCTCCACATACTTAAGAGCAAAAGTGCTTGCAACGTTTCGTAGTCCAGGGGAGGACAGTTCAATAACACACTCGCCGACAGTCGTCGCACTTGAGCATACATGCCGTGAATGGTATGCTTGGTGACCTCAGGGAGAAATCGGGAGGCTAAAAGACAAGCAGCACTGAAAAGAAGTGGCTGAGTCTCTCTCAGATTTGCAGGAAGGCTTGTCTCGCTAGATATGGATATCCACGAGCCCCAATGATCCACGAATCTTTGAACAATTAGCCTGGACTTTCCCGAGCAGCGTATAAATCGACAAACATTGGAAGCAATCTCTCCGCCAAATCTGAGCTGATCAAGCCCCTGCAGACAATATCTCCAAGCATTAACGATTCTGAAGTGAAATCGCCGTTCTGTCCAAAGAATTGAGATTGAAGGTTTCGAATCACTGGTCGTGGCACATAGGGCCCAGTTTCTTCATCAATTTCGTCACTCTCACTGCCAATTTCGCTGCCACTTCTGCTGTCATTTCTACTTTGTATCCTTTCAAGTTGCTCTGGTAACTCTGGTACAGGAACTTGGACACTTGAACTCGTTCCAGCAGACTGGTCGATAACTCTCCGTAAAAGAGAAGATAGTTCATCAAACTTTTCTTCAAGTCGTGTGAATCGCTGCTCTAGACTTGATAACTTGCTATCATCCTGCTCAGAATGGCGCTCGGGCCCATCCGGCAGCTCGCAATCAATTCTGGAAGGCTGTCAGCAAGATCAAAGCCCACGGAGAGGAGGTAACTTGCCCCAAAGATTGACACCGATGACAGACATTACTATTTGTCTCAACTTCGCACTGAGCATTGATCCTACGACAAGCATCGCAAGCTGTAAATGTTCGACGGATTCGTGACTTCGGAGGTTGCTCAAGGTCATCGTCATGTGGCCGCTTATTCGAGTCAAAGCCAACTTCGGCCATCTCTGAAGCGCTCAAGGTGTGCTTGTTGATATGAGATACAGGTCATCTGTAAGCTCTCATGTTGTTGATAATGATGGATTGTCAGATGAAAATGTTAAGTGAAGTTGTCCAGGCTCAGAGGGCAAGGACCAACTTTCGCTAACGCCACCTTTTCCGACCTGGGGAAGTTGAGAAAGAGCTACCACAAAGGTGACTTCCTTTAATGACTTAAAGATATCGAAGAATTGATATCTTGCCTTCCCCGTTCCACCCTATCTTAAATACTAATATTTTTATGCATACAGGCTACAACCCGTTCCCATTCTGGGCTCAGGGGTAATTTGCCTCAGGTTTCAATTTAAAAATAAGGCAGTCCTCGCTAGGGTATTTACTGTGAGCACACCATCGATTCGCCTTTTGCTACTTTCCGCCCTACAACAAACAAAAGAGAACGTGAAATTTTCTCACTCTTCCCGTCAATTCAAATCTCTCACTTTGAATCCCTCAAAACTTCTCATCTGAACCACCTGGAGGCAGAGAATTGGGCTTTGGGAACGAGTCCTTGAGAAGGAAGGGAATCGGAGGCAAACCGGAGGGGTAATCTCAACATGGCAGACGCAGCTGCTGAGTTGGATGAGGGTGGGGTTGTGCGAACGTTCAAAGATCTCTTTGCTGGAGCTGCCGGTGGTATTGCTCAAGTTCTACTGGGTGAGTTTGGAGCCCAGTTTTGCTTGTCTTGGGCCATTGACTGTCGACTATCTCGTCTCAAGTCACGTGAGGACAGAAGTGGGGGAATGTTGCACAGTTGCAGCTTTGAGGTTTTCGTTTGTCTAACGAGAACCCTTTTCCCGAGAGAGCAGGCATTTGCAGTTAGGGTTGTCATATTTGAAGTTTTCATCTCATCTCAATCCACATAAGCACGACTAACATGTTCCAGGGCAACCGTTCGACATTGTGAAAGTCCGTCTCCAAACCACAAACCAATACTCCAATGCGCTCGAAGCAGCAAAAACAATTTATCAAAAGGAAGGGCCACTGGCCTTCTACAAAGGAACCCTCACACCCCTGATCGGAATCGGTGCTTGCGTCTCCGTACAGTTCGGAGCCTTCCACGAAGCTCGCCGGCGCTTTGAAGCAAGCAACCTCTCCAAAGATCCTCTCTCCCCACACCTCTCTTACTCTCAATACTATGCATCTGGTGCCTTCGCTGGAATTGCCAACTCGGTGATCTCTGGTCCCATTGAGCACGTGAGAATCAGATTACAAACCCAACCCCATGGAGCAGCAAGATTGTACAACGGTCCTCTCGACTGCGTGCGCAAGCTCTCCGCTCACGAAGGTGTTCTGAAGGGCCTTTACCGGGGCGAAGCTGTTACCATCCTACGAGAAGCACAGGCCTACGGGGTCTGGTTCTTGGCATTCGAATACATGATGAACGCTGATGCCACACGGAATAAGATCGAACGCAAGGAGATCCCAAGTTGGAGGGTTGCGTTCTATGGTGGATTGGCAGGAGAAGCTCTGTGGCTGGCCAGTTATCCTTTCGATGTTGTGAAGAGCAAGATGCAGAGCGATGGGTTTGGGGCAGAGCAGAAGTACAAAGGCATGAATGATTGCTTCAGGCAAACCTTTAGAACGGAGGGTCTTAGAGGGTTCTGGAAGGGCATTGGGCCTACATTGCTCAGGGCTATGCCAGTTAGCGCAGGCACCTTTGCTGTTGTTGAGATGACTATGAGGCTGATTCACTGAGAGTAGCCAGAGGATAGGATAATAGACATGGTTCGCAAGATCAATTGGGAGTTTCAAATACCTATGACAAGAGGACAAGCTTAAAAGGTTCTAACAATAGACACAGGCCTACCCTCAAGCTCAGGAATGGCACCGAATCATCACTTTGAATCTCTCGGACTCCAAACACGGGGTAAAGGGAGCCAAGAAACTCAAGTGTCTTTAAAAAGGAACGAAACGCGGGACTAATTCCGTACCCGGCCCAATTTTGGCCTAAGGCAGAAAGTCCGGTTACCTCCCGTCCTGACAAGCCGATGAGATGCGTTCCGCAATTGCTCCGACTCCCACGGTTTTGGGGAAGGAGTGAGGGCTAAGTACTTTTCCGGTTTCCTCTCTCTTATTATTATCTTCTCAACACATCTTCTTTATGATTCTTGAATTCCAGGAATCTGTGTTGAAAATTTTAGGAATTATTTGATTTCATTGACGGCGTTTAGGTCGTCATTCTCCACTCTAGACAACAATGCCTTCAGCACAACTCTGCTTTCGCGCCGCGAGAGCTTACACACGGAATACCTCCAAGGTAAGCTTTCCCCGACTTTAAGAGTTCAAAACGGATTCTAATTGAGGATTTTTAGCAATCGATTTTAATAGCCCGCACATTCGCATCCACAGCCCGTCGCCATGAAATCAACAAAGTCCTCCCCTCCGCCTCCGAAGCCATCAAAGACATGGAACCCAACTCCACCTTACTATGCGGGGGCTTCGGACTCTGCGGCGTCCCAGACACACTTATCGACGAAGTACTGCAACAAAAGCACCTCACGGGCCTCACTGCCGTCTCGAACAATGCTGGCACAGACGAGTCTGGATTGGGGAAGCTGTTGAAGTCGAAACAGATTAAGAAGATGATTGCGAGTTATATTGGCGAGAATAGGACGTTTGAAAAGATGTACCTGACTGGAGAAGTGGAGCTGGAGTTGACGCCTCAAGGAACACTTGCGGAGCGCTGTGCTTCGGGTGGGAAGGGCATACCTGCTTTTTATACCCCCGCTGCATTTGGTACTGTTGTGCAGACTGGAGAGCTGCCTTTACGGAATAATGCCGATGGAACACCGAAGGAATACTCGTATCCTAAGGATGTCAAGGTCTTTGATGGGAAGCAATACCTTTTAGAAGAGAGCATCAAGGGCGACTATGCTTTCGTCAAGGCTTGGAAGGCAGACAAGCTTGGAAACTGCCAGTTCCGTCTCGCAGCCAACAACTTCAATGGAGCTATGGGCCGAAACGCCAAGATAACTATTGTTGAAGCCGAAGAGATTGTTGAGCCTGGTGGAATTCCACCTGAGGCTGTCCATCTGCCAGGGATCTACGTCAAGCGGGTCATCAAATCTACTTCGCCTAAGAATATAGAGAAGTATACTTTTGCCAAGGATCCAAATGATCCAGAAGCCAAGAAGGCACTCGGAAGTGGTGATACTGCTGCCAAGAGAGAGCGTATTGTCAAGAGAGCTGCGAAAGAGTTCAAGAATGGCATGTACGCCAACTTGGGTATTGGCATGCCTATGTTAGCTCCCTCCTTCGTCGGGCCAGAAGTCGAAGTCCAGCTCCAATCCGAGAACGGTATTCTTGGACTTGGCCCCTACCCAGTTAAGGGGCAAGAGGACCCTGATCTCATCAATGCCGGGAAGGAGACCGTCACCCTGAAGCCTGGTGCAGCCGTCTTCGGCAGCGAGGAGAGTTTCGGCATGATCAGGAGTGGTCGCGTCAACCTCACTATCTTGGGTGCCATGCAAGTTAGCGGAAATGGCGATCTAGCAAACTGGATGTTGCCTGGCAAGATAAAGGGGTTTGGAGGTGCAATGGATTTAGTTTCCAATCCTAGCAAGACTAAGGTTGTGGTTACGATGGAGCATACGGATAAGAGGGGGAATGCGAAGATTGTTAAGCAATGTGCTTTCCCGTTGACGGGTAAGGCATGTGTGTCGATGATTATTACTGAATTGGTGAGTCCTTCGCAGTCAACCTTGTGGTTCAGTGCTAACTCTCTTTAGGGTGTGTTTGATGTGGACTTTGCTACTGGGTTAACGTTGATTGAGATTGCTGATGGTGTGACCGTTGACGAGATCAAGGCGAAGACTGAAGCACCGTTTAAGGTCGCAGATGATTTAAAGCCAATGCTGTAGCTATTTTATGGTTAAATTTGTGTGATTCAAGCATGTTGGGCGTTACATAGCATCTTAGGACACCACAATCGACTTCCACAGCAGATAATCTAAATGTAGCGTCAGTTCGTTGAAATTGTCATGACATCCATTTCAATCATATCTTCCCGGGACTAATCCTTCTCTTTTGCATTCACTCGTTCAACAACTAAGCCTGCTCACCACCCCTCGTCAAAATAACACACCTAACCCTGATCCCCTCTCCCTCCTCCCTACTCTCCTTCTCAACCCTCTTCACTACGGCCCTTCCCCTCTCCCGCTCCTCCCCCACCTCCCTCCCCGCGCGTTCAGCAACCCACCTCAAATCCCCCCTCCACTCCGGCGCCTCCAAAAACCCCACTTCCCCCCTAAAACTGCGTCCAAACTCCACTACCATATCCACCCCTTTTAGCCCCCGCATCTTCGCCAACACCGCTAGTAATCCATTATCGCATAATTCGTACCAGACACGGAGATCGAATGCGAGATGAGTAAGTAGGTGGCGAGAGGGAGAGGTGGAGAGGTTGTAGAGGAGGTCGTGGAGGTGGAGGTGGAGGATGGGAGCTAGGGAGGAGATGTAGAGCGTTTCGGTGCTGGGGGAGATTGGGATTAAGGGGGTGAGCGGGGTCTGTGGTGTTTGGGGCTTTTGTTGGAACAGAAATTGGGATGGATGGCTGGTCTGGTGGGTGGGGAGAGGAGATTTAGGTTTAGGGCCGAGGAGCAGGTGTGTGTAAGAGAGGAGGGCCTGGGAGCGGGATTCGTGGCTGATTGAGAGTGTTATTGGGGGCGCGGTATTGGATATATAGGTATTGTGCATAGGGGAGTAGGATATCTTTAGGATTCGAGTTGTGGGGAGTGTGTACTGCCACTGTGAGAGGAGTTAGCGGGGTCTTGATCAACGGGATTGGGAGTGTGTAAATAGAATCCTTTGAGGTGGGACTGCAATTACTCATTGCATATGAGTGATTCTGGCTGGAGCTCAATGACTTCTCGAAGCTCATGGAGCTACTGGAAATGAAAGAGTGCTCGTAGGCAATACATACGATTTTAAGCCTGAGTTCGGCGGGGAGGTGGGGAAAAAGTGGGAATGTCGCCCAGGACGCTGAGTTCTGGGGAGGAGTAGTCATGGCAAGGTCTCTGAAAAAATAGTAGAAGGGACGACTAAGTAAGGACTTGGATCTCTGTCACAGAATCCTCTCGTATGGTGTGTCGTATCGATGTCGTCAGTGCCGCACCATCTTTGCGTTTCCATTGTCAGGCATGCCGATGGTGGATGCAAGCATATCGAACAGTTTGGGTAAGGCACGTTGCCTGCCAAGCGTATTGGAGTCGGAGGCTAGTCAGGAAAGGGTGCACATGATGAATCCAAACATGATGCCCAATTTGAGCGCGACGAGAAGGGTTCACAGACTGGAAACGTATTGCCGGTTCAGAAAGGTAGCAATGCGTATTTTAGCCGCTTCACCCCTCCGCCTATCGGGATTTTGAGTGGGGGCCTGCATGCCTTATTTGTTAAGTATGCCCACTCGAGGCAACAGTGTGGTTTTCTTTCCACTGCAATGTGCAACGAGGCTTGTTATTGCAGGAGGCCCGTCTGTCTATTGGACTCATTTGCCTGTTAGGCATCCTGCAGCCCTACTGCGCCTCACTGCAGTTGTCTTTACGATCCCACGACACCTCAGTCGTCTTTCTTTCGCTCTATCATCATTTCCTTCAAGCTCGTCCGTTTCTATATGTCATAAATTAATCATCTATATAGCGCTTTATCCTTTTGCATTGAGCTCGCTTTCAAGATGGCAGAAACAAATGTGCTCACTTCTCATTCCACAAATGGACCAAGTGGTCTCCCTGCCTCAAGCTCATCTATCGACGAGAAAGATGAAGCAATTGTAGTCCAGGCCATTTCCCCCGATGCGGGAGAAGACTCTGAACACAAATTCCCTATCGATGAATACCGCCAACGCGGCTCGCTGTGGACGTGGTCGATGTTTGAGGAGACGACGAAGTTCGAAAAGAACAAGACTTCGATCCATATTCTCGAGTGTTGGAAATACGATGACGCATCAGAATCGCGGCTATCGCCAATCACTGAATTCAAGGAGATTAAGGAAGACGAGATTGAGGCTTGGGTCAACGCAGAAACCCCGACCAATGGGTGAAGCCCGTGGCGGGGTATAAGATATTGCAGGTGGCTAGCCTGCCGAATCTTATTGCCCCACTTGGGAGCAAGATGTATCAGGCACTGATTGAGAGCTTCAAGTTGCCGGCTGTAGAGTTACATACGGGGAGTCATCAGCAGGGTGCTTGTGGGGTGTTTAGGGAGGATGACGGGAGCTTTTGTACGCTACTTCCCTCTCCCATCACGCATCTTTGCTCACAAAACTGCACAGTACTTATAAACCGGCGCCCCTATCTCAGAAACACCATCTCCACCCTCCTCCGCTACGACCCCTTTACCAACATCACGTGTGGCTATATTTTCTCGGATCTCAACTACGACCACACTCCTTCAACCGTTTTCGGTCTTCTCCCTGCCCAATTCCTCGTCTGCCCGCACCCCGTCCTAGTCCCCATCCTTCTCATCGAGCAAGCCCTGTGCAACACCTTTCAGCATGTCCGCGCAATCGACGCCCATCTCGAAGTTATCGAGGGGATTACAGGCTTCACGCACAAAGCGAAAAAGACGGAGGATATGGAGCTGCAAGATATTGTGAGGAAGTTGGGGGGACAGCATGCGTATTATTCTGCGAATGAGACAGCGTTGCTGGGGTATGGGCTAGCGATTGCTACATTTAAAGGGAAGTTGGAGTATATGGATAGCGAAGGTTTGCCTGATGCAGTGAGGGGCAAGTTGACGAGGTATGTGGGAAGGTTGAGGGATCGCATTGAGTATCTTGAAAGTACGCTTGAGCATACGATCTTGTATGGGAATGTACAGACGAGGCTGCAGGCTCAGCAGCAGGTGTTGTTTAATCTCATTGCGCAGGCGGACACGAAAATCAATATCGGGCTCGCGAAGGACTCTAGAGAAATTGCAGCTGCAAGTAAACAGGACAGTTCGGCGATGAAGATCATCGCTGTACTAACGACCCTATTTCTGCCAGGGACTTTTATAGCCGTAAGTCTTACCAATCACCATCTTCTGGCTCTGAACGCTCCAATCAGAAACGCTGATTCGCAATCTTAACGTGACAAAGACATTCTTTGCAATGCCCTTATTTGACTGGCAGGAACCATCTATATACCACGTCACGAACCAACACTTTTGGATCTACTGGGCGGTAACTGGGCCCTTGACGCTAGCAACTATGGTTCTAGTCATTTCGTGGGCTCTTTGGCATCGCTCACATTTCCGTGCTGAGGTTGGGAGGGCGAGGAAGGGTACTGATGGGAAAATAACTGCGGATGATGATCTGAGTAATGATGAGGGGTCGGGTCCTAAGACTGGGGAGGGTAGTGCAGAGTCGATGGTCAAGGAGAGGCGAGAGAAGTCGTTGGCCAAGGCAATTTTGAGACGACCACAGCTTTGGAGAAGGGGAAGACACAGAGACGAGATGATCCAGAAAGTCTAGAGGATGAATGAGGAGGCTGAAGCATCAACATTGTATAAGAATCTTCAATTCCCATCTGATTGTGGCTTTATGGGTGACATCCTTGGGAAAGTTGCTGACTGCTTGAAGCGTCGAAAATTTACCAATAAGACATTCAAACATCTCCAACAAGAACAAAGTCCTTTTCAAACACACCTCACAAATATCCGCTATCTATACAATGTAATGATCTTCTGCCTCAAATTGCCAGGAACTTCACAGGTTTAAGATTGACATCGGCTCTGAATCTTGGAGAAAATAGAAGTCACTCCTGATCGGCAGGGGCAGCTGTTTAATTTGAGGCGAAGATGGATAATAAGATTTTGGCTTCGGATACATTTACTATGTACTGATGTTGTAGTAGTTATAGCTGTTGGTCTTGGCAAACTGATTGATTATAACGCCATTGTTGTCACAGTAAGTTCCAAGCGGCGCCAGCATTCAGAAGAAATGACCTTGAAGGCACAGGCGGGACAGTTGCTAGAGGTCATTAAACCATTTTCTTTGGTCGAAGACATTGCAGTATTGTCGTAAGCGGTACTATTGTTGGTCGACAATAGTTGTGAACAATCGTCATTTGGCACAGGAAATGACCGACGAACGAGAGGGGCTGGGAGTTTATATACAAATTCTCTTAAGTTATTATAATATACTTTTCTACGATGTTGCGTTTTTATTTCTTATTTTGAAGTACAGCTTCTCTTATATCGTAACAGCAAGCGGCAGATTATTCTGTATGAATTAATATGCTTTGAATTACCTGTAGTAATCCCATTGAGAACCTAAAATCGGCTTTAATAGGGACTCTTGCTTGGTAAAACGCGGCAGAAGTGGAATGGAACTCGAGAAAGGGACCAGAAACGGTCCCTCCTGAAATAGAAGTGCAGCACCAGAGGCATTAGCATGTCCGTCTTAGCAGATCAATCAACTTATCAACATCGTTATAGGGTCGAAAAACGGCGTTTTTTTGCGGAGGGCTGGTTGGTTCGCACCAGTACACACCAGCCTGCCGATCTCATAAACATCATCACCCACATCAACGTGGACTGGGACGGGCGCTGAGGTTTATCAGAGACCGTTTCACCTGTATGGTCTGGCAGATTCAATGATGTTCAAGGCCCTCCTCTTGCTACCTACGTATCAACCTTTCTAAATGCCAGCTTTGTGAAGTGGTGGGGCGACAACTTCCTCCCTTCCACACGTTGTTAAACTTACCAACCATGCCGCTTTTGCATCAAGCGTTGTTCCTTCCTCCCATGGCAGCCAATCTCTTCTATTCTCTCGATCTCTTGCTCCTCCTCTTTGTCGTAGTCTAAGGGCGCATCTTTGTCTCTTCATCTGTCCAATTAGGTCTTCCTTTGACAAATGTCTTTGTAGATATATCAAGACGGCGGCGGAACTTCAGTTGTTGTCTCTTATATCTCCGGCTGCGTGTATCATGTACTCTCAAACTAACAGTCTTGACTCCTTGACCCTTGGATTGGCCGCTAGGTATTCCTTCTTAGCTGCTAAGTACTGCTCATATATCATCTCAACTCGCCTGGGATAGATCAAGCGGGGGTCGACCTCAGGTTTTGGCTGTCTCCATGTGATGGAATTCCAAACAATTTTTGGGGGAAGAGGGGGAGCTTAGGGGCCTCCCCTGATTTCACCAGATGAAGGCACCGGTGAAGTATGAAGAGTGAGCATGTGAAGGAAGATGAACGGTGCTTCCGCCACCAGAGCGGCTCCTTTCGGAGCTTCGATTCGGGCCTCAAACGCCAAAATTTCGAATTACCACGAAATGGAAACCATGGATCTTTTTATGTCATTATCTGATATAATTGCCTTGCATAAGACTTCGTATAGTGTACAGTGGGTGTAGTAAACAAGAGTGGAAATAGCATTCAGACAACATCCGAATATAAAGTGACACGCTCAACAAATCATGCCTCAACGAAGTCCTTGACATTCGAAAGCCATCTCAAGTACTCCTTCTGCTCCTTCATGTCGATGTAATCCGGAACAAAGATAGCCAACGCAGTGTTGATTCCTCTCTCCTCCAAGTATTGCTCCAAAAGAACCTGCAAGTCCTCATCCAAGTTGCCGAATGGTGGTCCAACATACAGGTCTTGTCTCTCGGCGATCTTTTCAGCTGTCTTGGCGTGTGCGTGGGAGGCATCGACGTAGTGGTAGACGTTTTCGATTATGATCGAGCCGTCTTGGGCTGTTGTCTCGACTGCAAGTGCACCTTTTCCTGGCTTCTCGATGATGATGTTCACTCGTGCTGGGAAGGAAGGTTCCTGCTCGGCATCCTCTCCCTCCTGGTCTGCTTCAGAAAGCGAGTCCTCTGGGGCGGCCTTGAAGTTCTTCTCATCGCCTTGGTTGATATTGTCCATGTCCTCCTCGTCACTCATGGCGCGATCTTGGTAATCAGCCTCGGGATCAAGGTTGTTCAGATCTGCAATAGAAAAGGTAATTGTGATTCTGCAAATTTGTTAGCACTTGCGAAAGGGGTTTGAGAATGAACGGAACATACTTTTCATTGCCAAACTGCCTCGTAAGAACAACATCCTCCTCTCCAGGTGTATCGATGATCTCGAAAGGTCCATTCTCAAGATAATCCTTGACGCTGGTGGGAACCTCCTGATCCTTCATCTCCTCCTCCATCTGGATTTCGGACTCGAGCTTCGCAACCAATTCCTCGTCAGTCTCACCACCCTTTGATCTTCTGATATTTGATGTCGAGAAAGCTGCGGCGAATTGTGGTCTGGCTGGCTTCCATGCTGATTGTAATAGCGAGACTTGACGGGCTGGTCTTCTGATGGCTGAGCTTGTCAATCGCGAGGCAACTCGAGGTGCCGAGCGGGCAAACGATCTAATTGACAGCATAATGAATATTGGAGGAGGAATGTGTAGATGGATTGTTCTTGATGGAAGAAATGTGAGAAATGGCTTGATGGTTTGAGCTGCGAACACGCAGAAGCTCGAACGGAACTTTTTTCATTGGCTTAGCGCGAGGCTCGCATATAGCGCAAAATTGAGAAGGCTGTCGATAGCTCTGCGTCTCGTTCAGCCAAGCAATCGGTCGCATAGGTAATGGTGCATAATTACAATTACTCCATTACCCAGGTATGAACTGGAAACACAAAGCAAAAGCTCTGATATATTTAATCTCAATCGCAATTCTCAAAGGATACTTAACCATGTTACAATGCGCTAAGCTAGGACCCTTATTTCTAGTAGATCTCCAAGCAATATATACATCACAAACTCTTTTAGTATCTCCAGACGCCATATGATGCCCCAAACGCCAGCTCAAGTTTGTCTATTATGCTTGTCCTTTTGGCGGGAACTTGGATGCTTGAATCGTGCCATCGCTTTGTATTCTCACCCATTTCAAGGTAGACAGATATGACCACGCACCATCCCATCTGTCCAAATAAACCACATTATCCGCATCCGTGAGGTCTGGTAGATCTGATAGCCATTAGCTGAGAATCAGGAGAGCGAGCCATCAGAAACCCACAGAAGCCATCTCGGTATTCCTTCTCATCAGCCGCGATCTTTATCCTCAAAATGTCCTCCCTCGTGCTTGCAGGTCTTCCAGGTCGACGCTCTTTCTTCAACGTATTCATCTCCTCGTCATGTTGGTGTACAAATCTTGTCGGTATTAGAATAGATCCGATTATCGTCGACGTTGGTGTTCTTACGTTCTGATGAGAGTCTGGATTGCATCTAGCTCTAAAGGAAACCCTCCATTATCTCGAATAGCCTCTTGAAAGTACGCTGCCCGTTCAACTGATGCCAATTAGTTTCTGAAATTTAGAGGACAAATGCAAACATACTCAAGGGTTGATCATTCTTTTTCCTTGCAGATGCGATTCGGGAGATTTTATCGTCTCTATTCTGCGCTCGTCGCAATCTTTGTGAATCTCTTGAGTTTTCGTGTAAGGCTGTAATATTGCCCTTCTTTTTGGCAATCTTCTTGCGCGTTTTCTCCAGACTTTTCGGCATGATGTTGAACTCTCGATGGACTTCGTCTCGATTTTCTCAATCTCTAAATCTTTATCGCCAAAAAGTTTATCAAGGTTCCCCGCTTGAGTAGTTTAGGCTTAGCCAATAAGACGACGGGGTGCAGTTGCCGGTACGACCGACGCGTTCTGGGCAGGGCAGAGCGCGTCCCAATGGACCGGATCCTACTTCATATTCAACGACCTCGACCTCGGATATCACGACTACGACGACAATTCCTACCATTTCGCCTCCATATTAACGTTTGTCGGCCAGGTTTCCTTTATTCTCTCGTTGTCTGAAGCTTCACATGCGTGACAAGATTCAGTCAGTGTAAATACATGTTTGGCGACTGAAGTTTGCTTGTGCTTTGTGCACTTTTTTGCTATCCAGGATGGGAATTAATGGTTTGTTGTCCACACTGGCTGCCAATTACACAGAACTGACTCCCACCAGGCCTGCTACCATTACTAAAGTCCATCCACAAATCATGTAACCTCAAGAAGTTTGAAGGCAAGACCCTTGGAGTTGATGCCTATGGATGGCTCCACCGCGGGACTGTGGCTTGTGCTATGGAACTGGCAATGGGCAAGCCGACCAGGAAGCAGGTGTAACCCTTAGTATTGAGCATTCAAATTCTAACTCTGTACAGATTCGTCGATTTTGCCATGCATAGAGTTCGAATGCTGCAACATTTCGGCGTAATTCCATTCTTAATATTCGACGGAGACTATCTTCCGAGCAAGGCCGCGACAGAAGCAGAGAGGGCAAAGCGACGAGAGGAGAGTAGGAAAGCTGGCCAGGAACTCCTTAATGCCGGCAAGACATCACAAGCATACCTCGAATTCCAAAAGGCGGTAGACGTGACCCCAGAAATGGCCCGCCAACTCATCGACGAATTGAGGAAGACTGGAGTCCAATATATCGTAGCTCCCTACGAAGCCGACGCTCAGATGGTGTACTTGGAAAGGAAGGGAATCATTGATGGGATTCTGTCAGAGGACTCTGATCTTCTAGTGTTCGGCGCAAAGTGTCTCTTGACAAAACTCGACCAGTACGGGAACTGCATTGAGATCAACAAGGCAGACTTCTGCGCTTGTAGGGAGATCAGCTTGACTGGTTGGTCTGATACAGAGTTTCGACACATGGCAATCTTGAGTGGTTGCGACTATCTGAACAGTATTACGAACATGGGACTAAAGACAGCCTATCGAATGGTTCGGAAGCATAAAACTATCGAAAAAGTTATTCGCATGCTGCAGTTCGACGGAAAGTTTTTCGTACCAAAAGGCTACCTCGAGGCTTTCCACCAAGCTGAGCTCACTTTTCTTCACCAACGCGTCTTCTGCCCACAGAAGCTCACTTTGGTCTTCCACACAGAACCCGAACATCCAATTGATGACGAAAGAATGCCATTCATTGGTGCATACGTCGAACCAGAGATTGCACAAGGAGTTGCGCGGGGTGATTTGAATCCCATCACTAAATTACCTATCATACCCCAGAGCAAATCCAAGATGGCTGTCCCAACAACACCATGGGCCAGCTCCAGAGCACAACCCCAGCTATCGAATTCGACTCAAAACCTTAAGAAAGGCAAGCCAATTGAGACGTTCTTCAAACCGAAGCGAATTCCTCTTGCTGAACTTGACATCAACTGCTTCACGCCATCTCCCAGTCAGCAAGAAGTGCTCTCCCGGAACACTGGCCCCTGGTTTGCAAGCCCTGTACCTCGACCTTATCTCAATCGCGCCATCACAGACTCTGAACAGCTGCCTCAACTCCCTCGATCTGCTCCTCCGGTAGCTCGAAACAACACCGGAAGAACTCACATTCGAACTCCGACTATCTCAGAACCTCGACCTCCGAAGAGAGCTCGCCTTTGTGCCGATGTAGAGACCGGCAATTCGCCAAGTAAAGGCCAGACTGTAGAACTTGGTCGAAGTCGTTTCTTTGCCTCAGCTGCTCCTGAGCCTAGTCCAACCGTTGGCAGAAATGTCCGAGGCAAGAAGTCCAAGAAGCAAGATATCAACATTTTCTCTGATGATTCTGTCGATGAGGTCATGCGTAATCTCCCAGACGTCGATGGCTTTGGAATGGGTACCAAGATTGCAGTTTTCGAAGAAGAGGCGCCCAAGAAGAATGAAGATCGAAACACAAAGTCTGCCATAATCCAGGAATCTGCAGCCGCAGACGACAGCCAAACCTCGCAAGCAACCATACCAGGTTTGACACCTTCCATGTCTAGAGCCAGCTCAACTGAGCAACCAGAACCGCCTACACCTGCTGCAAGCATTCCCCTGCCGCCGGCCATCGAATCGCTGAAAGATGCTTTCTCCTTCGCTCCAGCTAGCACATCCACCCCGAAATCAACATCTGTTGTTGAAGGTCTTCCCACCCCACCCTCCTCTGCATCAACTCGACCCTCCCGAATCCCACTAGCAGCCAAATCTAACGTCTCCATCCGATCCACCCTCACAACCACCAAGTCACCAGCCCTGACACCCCTCCAACGCTTAGGAGCAAGTGCAACGAACCGATCGAAGCTTCCGATGACGCCGCCGTTGATGTCTTTATCCACTTCCGCTTTCCAGGACAAGAGTTCCCAGCCCCGTCGATCCTTGCTTTCGAAAGGCAGTATCCCGTTTCCCGAGGTTGGCCGAGAGAATAAAGTGATGGAGGTAGAGCCAGCTTCGATCCCGCTGCCCTTGCCGGACGACACGGAAAACATGGCGTTGATGCAAAATGGGAGCGAAGATCTGATCATTCATGACAGCGAGGAGGACGAAGCATTGTCCCCTGGTGGTATGGATGAGGAATTGCCGAGAATCAACCTCGGACGATTCGTGTACGCTGGATGAGAGGCGGGAAGTCGAATGCAAATATTCGTAGATCGAACCGAGATACAAGAGACAAAAGATCGAGATATGAGAGATTGAAGTTGAGAGATTGGAGTTCAGGAATGGAGAATGGCGTTCTAGTTGCTGTTTCCCTCTTTCTTTTTACATTGTAAGGAGTTATAGATTGGTGTTAGGAGTATGAGTGGAACATGGTAGATTGGGGGATTATTACTAGTACTTGACGCATTGCTTGCTTCGAATAGCTGTTGCTTGCTATTGATCCCCACGCTCAATGGAGAGAGGACAATAGGATGGAAAATTTTTTCAAGGATGAGTGAGAGAATACAATACAAACGTTTGATTTGAACAATGCTATGGCTTCGTGGAGGTGTTATTTCTACAGTAGTGGCTATGGTTAGCTTGTTAAGGGAGGACAATGGTCATCCACATCTCTTGCAATATGGTCACGTGATGGACGAAAAGGATAGGAGAATGTGATTGGATTATTAAGGCTGTAAAGATACTGGAGATACTGACGAACAAACCAAGTACAGTAGACTGCACTTATGGACAGAAGTCCCCCTTATGACTCACAGAACGCGTCACACTGATCAAGTTGTCTCTGAGTCATGTGATCAGATGTGACACCATGTGACTCAGTAGGTAGTACTATCTGCCTAGAACCAGAGTTACTGATTACTCATTCTAACAATTAGCACATTTAATTGTATTAAACGTTAAATAATTTGCGAGCATGTCAAGAGGACACTCTTTCGCTACCTTGCAAGAGAGCTAGACTAAGGTAATTGCAATTTTTGGCGGAAGATGACATGAGCTTGAATAGTAATTTAGGCATCAAAGCCGATACACAATGATATTTCCCCTTCCTCGAAATCTTCTGAGTATCATTGACCAACCTACCTCTCATCTTTCCAAGATTCAGCCCTTCCCAAGCCCTTCTCGCTCAATGACTCTTGGCTCTCCTCATACTTGACCTGATACTCGGTCGTCATAACGATCTCATCCTTGCCAGGCATGATATGCTCCTCACTTTCAAACACATTCTTCGTTGTAGCATTCCCACTTCCTTGTACCCTAGTGTATACCTTGCTGTATGCTCGAGCCTTTCTAGACTTGGCCGGGTCTTTCGAGTCTTTTAATGTAGCCTCGTGAATGTATCCAGTCGCTATCGTGGCATTGCCTTCCTTCCCAGTGACTTTGTGTATGATTCGGACGAGGATAGGACGAATGGTGGGAATGCAGCTGGCGATGAAGACGACCCAAAGATTGGTACTACATGTTTTAGCTAGGTACATAAGGAGTCGGTGAATGCTTACCTTGCCCAGATGACCAAATAACCTTGATGGAACGTGGTGTCCTGCATTGCCTTGACTCTACTGATCTGCACGGTCTTGACCACGGCTGTTATGGCAGCACTGAGAGGATCAGTAAATGCCTACCAACAGATTGGACAAACTTACACAATACCGAACCCAAACAAGATAATTAAACCGAACTTGATATGGAGCTTGACTTGCAGATGCCAAAGCATAATAGCAGGATACAACGCAAGCGCAGTATCCAAGGTTGCGCCAAAACTTCCCTGGAAGTATGCAAAGGTCGTATACCTTTCCGTGCCATAACACGCTCCCGCAATTCTAGGGTTCCAGATCTTGTTCACAGGGTTGCATTGTGCCCAGAGCAGAGGTATGAAGATGAAGCTGACGATGCAATTGCTGGCCGCGCAGAAGTACAGAATGCGTTTTCCGTTCCGGTTGGTCCCTTCTAGTTGGAGGATGAATTGAATGACTGCCATCTTACCGAAGGCGATGGCGAGGATGGAGAAGGTCGTGAATATCAATTGGTAGAGCTGGGATTGAGGATCAGGATTCGATGAGGGAGTCGCGCGAGAGAAATGGGCGCCAATTCCATAGTTGACAGAGATAGTGAGGAAGGCCGATGAGAGAATCGCGCAGATCTACGACGTTAGGTACTAGCTGAAGGCAAAAGGACATACTTACATATGATGCAAACGCCCACCAGAAGTCAGGATTCCAACGCCGAATGATGAAGCCATTGGTATAGATGCGCAGTGCCATCAAGACGGTTCCAGCTGCGAACTCCGACCATGTTACCACAACAGCAGTGGGACCCAGCCCCGAAGCCACCATGACGAAAAGAATGTACAGGTTGAGAGAGAAACAAGATACTTAGCTGGGCAGAGAACAAGCGACGGCAGTGCTTACCTTTGAAGTAAATGATGAGCCCCTTCAACACGAAAAACATGGGGATGCTGTCATTGAAACCTTCTGCAACATCGCAGGCTTTAAACTCCGGGGTTAATAGTGGTGGAAGTTTTCATCTCTTCCCAAAGAAGAGAGACTCGTCCAACCTTGCAGACGTTATGCTGGGTAGGTATATTTTCAGATGGAAGGCGATCGTTATCCTGTCTAATCAATGCATGGATGAGCATTAGTAGCGATCATTTGGAATAAGATAAGATCAATTTACCCAAAGGTGAAATGTCAAACACATCTGAGGCTGATCGGAGAATTTAGTTGCCCATTTGTGGCATCGCTTGATGTGACGGTTGGCGTTGCAGTTTTGTGCTTCCCTGAAAGCGATCCCATGTCTAGTGCCTCAAGAGAGATACCCAGAAATCAGAGTCGATAGCATGAAGGATATACGGACTATATGCATTGAACGAATTCCTACAAAGTGAATTCCAGTCCCTAATTGACCCCTTAAATAGCGTCCGTTCCTGTTTTTTGAAGCTGCTACAGACGCGTATTCCCCTACGAACCTTCCTCGCAATCAGACATCCGTTCATCTCGGTTAGATCTGCGTGTTATCAGGGGGCGCCGGAGAGTGTTGGAAATTACGTGTGATTCTTGGTTATTATTATGGATACCGTAGTACACCAATCAATCCAATGCATTTGGAGATACGATCTTCTTTAAAACTTGCTGGATGTCACATGCACATCAAAAAGGAAAATTGTAAAGTAATTCTCATGATGCATTTGTATTTCGTACTATTTACGAGCATCGATCTCAATAACATCCCAAAACCATTTCATCCCATGCCAAACCAGGCCCAGTCACATTCCCGCAAATCCACCAAAGAGATGGTCCTCAACATAAAAAGGGAAAAACTATAAAACAAAAAGACAAACCGCTTTAATCAAAGTACGCCATGTTGTAGTAGTAGAGGAAGATGCGCCCATTCCGTGCCGTGTGTCCATGCGAGGGGGAGCCAGCCATTGACCGCTTAGGAAGGGAGAAAGGAAAGCCGAGGCCAGCAGAGACGCCGGATGATGCATATATGTAAGAGTCTTTTGAAAAGCTACTCTAAACAAGTGATGAAGTGGTGAGGAAGGACATGTCCCGACAATAATTATTGTGTGGTGAGTCGCTGATGACTTAGATCGAGGCGCCGAGAGATGGTCGACCGCTGGCTGGGGACGTGAAATTGATGTTGAAATCCCATTCTCCTGCGAGATGAAGAAGTGATCAGTCACATATCACGTCAGTGCAAGGGTGTGGGGAACAGGAACAATCAAGTGTAAAGATCGGAGGATCAGAAGTTGATAGACCAGGACCACACACCGTTTGCAAGATTGTCCGCTGTGTCTGCGAGTAGAATCACCCGACGTTTGTTGCAGTATGATGTCTTGTCCATGATTTCCACCTTCAGCTTGGGGTCTGCTAGTTCTTGAACCGGCTTCTCGAACATTTCAGAGAGGGCTTCGACTGCCATTTCGAGATCTTTCTGATTGTCCTCGAACATCGCTGTGAGATTGTTTCGGGCAAGGTAGAATGCGAAGGCATACGTCCACTTCAAAGTTTGTCGGCACGTTTGCAGAGCTTGAGAGGCGGAATTGAGGTATTGGACTTCGATCCATGACATGCCTGACGCCGTTTGCAGCGAGATCATCTTCTTCTCCGTCTTGACATAGATATCCTTATCGAGCTTCGCAGACTGTTCATGATTGGCATATCGGTTGTAGTAATGAAGGTATCGTTCGAGGGAGACACGGGACTTTGCTTGCGCATCACGAGCTTCCGAACCACTCTTCTCCTCGAATCTGTTGCAGTTGTACCAACTTGTGCCGTGTTCAGACCATAATCCCATGCACATCCAGCAAAACTCGTGCTTGCACTTTCTGCAAGTCATATGGTTGCATCCTCCGTTCTTCTCGATCGTCGAGTTGCACTTCGGACATTCTTTCGTGTTGGCCGAGATCCAGTTTGCCGTCTCCGAATCGTCTGCACACTTCTTAAGCCACTTCTTGACCAGTTCGCAGGGAGCAGGTTGATGATCCGCCAAGATACATCCAAAGCAGAACCGGTGTTTGCAGTCACAGGCAACTGTTGGCACCACCTTATCGAGGTCCTTCTTCTTGATCCCGCATTCAATTGCGTTTTGACAGTCGGGGGCTGGGCACCATTTGAGGTATTCCTTGTCTTCGACGTAGGTTCTTGTAAGCAATTCGTGATATCGGTTTTGAAGGTCGGAGGTCACAAGAAGATCTAATGATCTGGCATCCATAATTCGTTTGCAACCGTCCTGTGGGCACTGAATGCGAGCCGCTTCTCCCTCTTCCCGAATCTTTTGGTGCAGGTATTGTCTATAGCAGTTGGCACAGTATCGATGTCCGCACTTCATGGCAAACGACTCCAATCCTGCCTCATCCTCGCAACAGATGTCACACATGAAACCAGGTATGACCTCCAACTTTGGTGGGCCAGATGTGCTTGGTCCCAGGCCAGCATCCTCAAGAACCTTCTTTGGTCTATCCATATAATCCTCTATTAATCGTTCCTTGTTCCATCGGAAGTGCCGTAATAGGATGGCGGCGTCCTCTTTCCGGATATCGAGAATCATGTTAACTTCGTCGATGAGGTCATCTTGTTGGGCCTGGATGTCTTCGGGGTGGTAGATCTTGAAGTTGATATCGAAAGACTTCTTCTCCTTCTTCTGTACGGCATCCTTCTGCGAGAAGCCGAGGTCGGGTTCTGGTTCGTCGAAACCGAAGTCTATCTCATCAATGTCGTCAATAAGGGCGGACAGCGAAGAGGGCCTCGAACGCCATGTGGGGGTGTACATACCATCTGCGGATCCTTCCTCATTGTCACTCTCATCTTGTAGAACGTCATCCTCATCGCTGGACATGCCAGACATGAAGTCGTCTTCTGAATCCATGCCTTCGGTCGTAAGCGGAGTGGGTGGGGCTGCTTTTGCTGCTGCTGAGGCGGCAATCCTCTTGCTTGATCTTGTTGCGTGTTTATCAGAGGATGCTATCGCCTCAGCCGCCTTTCTCTTCCTCGGTTGGGAAGAAATGGTGTCGACTGTTGGGGTTTTGATGCTGAACTCGCCTGGGGGAGACGAGATCCTGGCAGGTAAGGCTAGAGGTGTGTGTGACCCTCCAGATGACTCAAGGTCTTATGATTACTGTCGAATGCAGGCAGGGTAGCCGAGAAAAAGATTTGATTTTGCAGGTGATGGTGGCGAAGAGTCGTGTTTGTCGCGTCGAGATGTATTGAATGGAGGTCGATGCAGAAATTGAGAGGTTGCCTCCTGAGACTGGGAAGTCCTGACGTTCCTCGCGCGGATCAGTCAGCGCGATTTAAGTTTCCTCAAAGGCTTGAGCGGGCCGGGAGACGTCTAGTCGGCCACCCATCCGATAAGTGGATGCCGAATGAATCTGGATCCAGCGAATTTCTATTCTTTTGTTCAGGCTCAAAGTAGAAAGTTCACTTCGAGTGAAAAGTTTAAATTTACGAAGAGACATTTCACTAGCAAAGGAGGCAACAACAATACAGGCTTGTGTCACATGATGAAGTCACGTGTATTGAAGGGTATGCCTGCTTGCCTGCTCAGCCCCCCCCACCTTTCTTTTCTCTTTTACAGTACGCACGAATCGTTCATAGGGAACTCGAGAAAATCTTAATGGGAACAGAAGTTTGACTCTCTTTTTCAAAGTTTGCAAAATTCAAAGGCGGGGCAGGCACGGTTCCAGAAAAAGCAATTCCATCATACCAGAACTCAAGTATCAGATCTAGCTAGACTCGACCAACTTTCTTTCCAAATAGTATCAAGTCAATCATTCCGGCATACAATTACTGGATATCTGTAAGCTGATATCATCCATTTCACACAACAATCACAGAGAGCCAGTGACATGCCTTTTCCAAATTCCAGATCCCTGGAAGAGGTTGAAGGATTCAAATTGAAGTCTTAGGGTTCACACTTCAAAGGGTTTCTGAAGAGCATCGATACTATTTTTGGGGAAGAATTGCCACAAATACAAAGCTCTTTTTTGTCATCCCTTCGTCAGCCATCCCATCAGCAAATTATGGCCATTCCTCAACCAAGGACCTTCTCAGCGGCAGAGACTACTGAAAGTTAGAACGCTCAAACTAGGGGAGCAATTCAAAGGATGCTTACCATCAAGACCAGTATTGTCCGGCTCCACGTGCATCGCCTTGACCTTTCCATCCTCGACCTCAAGAACGTATCGCTTGCTTCTTGGACCACCGAAGATTGCAGTACCATCAAAGGTTAAGTCGAGGGCTTCCGTGAACTTTGCGGTTGGGTCGCCAAGGAAGCGGATCTATTACGATATGAGCTGAGGTTTTCAAAGGAGGAGATACCGCGTTAAGTGGGATAGATATATGAGATATCAATCTTCAGTCCGTGTCAACGATCGAGAAGTTGAAGAGAGCCTCTGCTGCATACAAATCTCGGTCGCTCGCTCTTATCAGTGATTGAATTTCAAGATTTCTGATTTCTGAAACGGACGGAACGATTGATATCTTTATCTTCCAACCGGTACGACATCGGGATTCCATAACTTACTCCTGAGCTACCAGTAGGATCAAGCGAAGCTCCCCAAGCCTTGGTACTGCCAGATTTATTAGCTTCGTGATAACAATGAAAGGTCTTCTGTCAGAACTCACACGAAAGGATCATTGACAGCGACCACGAAGACATCACCAGCACTCTTCAGCTTCTTGTGGTTGATGTAGCCGGGAATGTGGGAGTTTGAGCATGATGGACCTATCCGAATTAGCCATTTGTCGATCAACCTGTCCAACCGTAAATGAAACATAAGAAATGAATTGTTCCATCCCGAAGTGACTAGCAGCCTGGCCTGAATACCCAGGGGACTCCATCATTTATTCTGATTCAGCGAACTTTCTAGCTATCCAAGGTGGCTGCCCAGAATCGTTGGAGAGGGTTGAACGATTGGTTTCCTAGATATCTTCTGATCAATGGGATATAAACTTACTGAAAGCGGCGGGTACGCCAATAATCAAGGACTTTCCCTTGGCGATTTGCTCGGCCAAATTGACCTTGTTACCTGGCGAGTTCTCAACTAGGACATCGATAGCGGGGATCTTGTCACCAACTTTGATGAAGGCGCAAGCGGAGCTGTGGAAGGATCTGGATCGAGCCCCAGTAAGGGCAAATCGACGGAGAGCTGTAGTTGACGCCATAATTGTCGATTTCAATTGAGTGATCGAGAAAGTTGTTGATGGAAGGTGTTGGAGGTGGAGCTCGCTTCCGTAGAGATCGACACCAGGGTCAAAGTAAAACCCGATTTCACAAGACGAGCTTCTTCCCGATCTACTTTTCATCACAACAATCCGCAATCGTCGAATTTGACTCAACTATTTGCCCTTCTCGTTTCCAAGATGATCATTTGCTCTTTTCCATATGTTCAAATCTCTCAAAATCTAGCACAATAGACGCTCACGATTCACGGAGACCTGGTCTTCCTTCCATGACGGGTTCCCGCAGATTCGACGGTCTCTTTTTCATCTTCAAACATGGATTTCCAGCAATCATAAATCAGATCAAGGCTCGCAATTTAGCTAAAAGGACATCCCAAGCTATCCTCGATCCAAGCCTTCCATAACCCGGCCCTGAACGCCTTCTCCCATGTCAGTCGTTCTCACCATCATTATTTCCTGCTCCTTCTCTGGGTTCCCCACCCACCTCCTTAGGTACTTCCCAACATACTCATTAGGAACGCCATTCTTCAATCCATCTCGGATAACTTTGTTCACCCAAGCGATATAATCCGGCTCAATCACGCCCTCCTCGAACGTTGCACTTCCACATACGCCAGCACTTCGGTGGCCTTTCCTTCTACCTACCCATCAACGATGTGGTGAACGTCAAATAGTCATGGCACGCCTTGGAAGTATCCAATGCCTCCTCGTCACGGCCCGACAGGAAATAGATCAAGCCGTATACGACATCATCGACCAAGGGGATGATTGAAGCGTATGAGGTACTGTTGATAATCCACTTGTAGTCTTTCAGAAGCGCTATTCCGACGTATACGCTGTCAGGATAGCGTTGCTTCATTGTCAGGGGTGACAGGTTGGACGAATACCCAAGTAGAGAGTCGTGAACCGCTTCTCAAACTCAGCCGTGGTGGGGAGCCTCCGCCTTGTGTAACGCTCAAATTCTTACTGGATTTTGCTTAGTAGCAAAGCGTGTAATACACCAACGCAAAATACTGAAGTATATTTCAACCTTCACGTTCACTTATTATTTAACAGTTCAGAAGCGAGGTACATGTACTTCGGGTACACGAGGGTCGACGAAAACGAAGGTTTTCGGCGCATCCTTTCATCCTTCCATTCATCGCGATTCCGAATCGAAAGTACAGATGGTGTTCTCCGCATCCATTCTCACGTGTTTTTGAGGCTGCTTGGCTGCCGGTGGGGTGAATGGTGCGCTTCGCGATCTTTATTCCCATTGGAGCGCATCTTGTACCATTGCCTTGCCGGGGCCAGGGTTTGTGCGGAGATCATCATTATTTTCCAGCGCCATGTCTGCGGGGCATATCCAGAATTATATGGATTGCAAGTCCATTTCTGCGGGGTACCTGGAAGTTTTTCCGTCTGAGCTGTTTTTCGAAGACCATGATAGGAAGGATGAATGCCTCGGAACAACTTCACGGCAGGCGTTGATGGAGCTATAAAGTTATTGGTTTCCTCGTGCTTTCGTCTGAAGTTTGTTCCGAGAACGTAAGTGCAGCAATCATGCGTCTCAACTTCCTCACTATAGCTTCGTGCTTCGTTGGGGCAGTTACTGCTGCCCCAGGACTGCTTCCCTTCTCCACATTCTCTAATGTTACCGTCTTCGTTCCTCCTACCAACTACACCGACCCACAAGTCCTCTACGCCCGCACAGTTGAGCTTGAGGGCGGCGTCTTACTCGCAACATGGGAGAACTACAGCCCAGAACCGCCCCTCGTCTACTTCCCCATCTTCAAGTCAACCGACGGAGGTGAAACCTGGAAAGAGATCTCCAAAGTCACCGACCAGGTCAACAACTGGGGTCTACGCTACCAACCCTTCCTCTACGAGCTGCCAGCACCAGTTGGTCGCTATGCCGCCGGCACTGTTCTACTCGCAGGAAACTCAATCCCAACTGATCTCAACTACACACAAATCGATGTCTACGCCAGCGAAGACAAAGGCTACACCTGGCACTTCGTAAGCCGCGTTGCATCTGGCGGAGCCGCTATTCCAGACAATGGTATCCCAGCGATCTGGGAACCATTCCTGATGTATTACGAGGGCAAGATCATTTGCTACTATTCCGACCAGCGGGATCCTCTGTACGGGCAGAAGCTCGTCCATCAAGTGTCGTCTGATCTGCTGTCTTGGGAACCTCCCGTCAATGATGTTACGTATTCCACGTACACAGATCGCCCCGGTATGACGACCGTCACGCAACTCCCAAACAGGAAATACATGATGACATACGAATGCGGCGGCTGTCCCACCGTCACCGGCACCGCCTACGAATTCCCTGTCTACTACCGCATCAACTCCAACCCCCTAGCCTTCGACTCCTCTATCGGGTACCCACTTGTGACCGACACCGGAATCCAGCCAACTTCCTCCCCCTACATCACATGGTCGCCAGTCGGTGGGCCGAACGGCACGATTGTAGTGAGCTGCGGGACTTTGACGCAGGTGTTTACGAATCAGGAGCTAGGGGCGGTGGATGCGTGGAAGAGCTTTGATACGCCCGAGGGAGTAAGTTATACGCGGCATTTGAGGGTTTTTAAAGAGATTCCGGATCATTTGTTGATTATAGGGGCGGGACATCTGCCGCCTGCTACGACGAATAGGGTTACGGTTAGTGTTATTGATTTGTTGAAGAGCTTGGGGACTGCTACATAGTTGGACTTGGGAGAGGGGTCACGAGGAGGGCGTTCAGTGTGTGGTTTCAAAGTCCCACGAAGATTGGATTATGAAAAAATGGAAATGAAAGTTCAAATGACTGGTTCTATTCCGTGACGGTGATGCAATTGAAGGATTTAAAGTTCTTGTTTCTTCAAAGATGAGCCAACAAATCTCGATCCAATCATCATGCGTCCTCGTCGTCAATTCCATGCCAGTGATTGAATATTCTGAGGATTCTCATGAATCCCGAACACACTGACTGCATTTCCCAACCATGCCAATGATCGTGTACCCATAGAAAGAACGATTTCACTGGCGTTGCACTTTCGGTGATTGAAGGTAGGATGAGAGGCAGTCGCTTTTAGATCTCTGTTTGGCGGCGGTTGCGAAGATCAAGGCTCTTGGTGGCGGTGGTCTATTTGAAAAGTCTATTGAAAGTGGTCTCTGTTGATAACGGATCTATTATTGCTAGTACTTCCAAAGATGCAATATCTCAAGTGGATAACATGTAAAGCTTTTCGGTAGTCATGTGAGATACCAATAGCCATGACCCAGATACCAAAGCTGGGGATATTACCTAGAAAGTGGCTTTGGACCCTCTGGATATCAAACTCGAATTGTGCTTGTGATATTTCGAGAACAGGCTTTGCTGGTTTAGATGCCTGACGCAAGTTGAACATCAGACAATTCACCTACAATTAGTATCCTTGATGTCGCGAGGTCAGGTTCGGTCCCATCAGGGACGATCTATCCAGTTTTGTTGTGAATTACCGCATCTCTATTGATTACCAGATGCTTCACGCGCTATGACGAACCTCATCTCTGAACGTAACTATCGGTATTTGGGCCTGCGAAGAAAATAAAAGAGATTTTCCCAGACTTGAAGTCTATTACTGTAGGCCGCACAATCTGGTCTCCATCTTCCATGTGAGCAAGATCCTCAGCGATGACATGGTTATGTCGAGAGGGTCCGCAGGGAGGTGGCCGATGGTGTTCGAAAGTCAGCCTTGCTAGTAATTCCCCCCGAGTTTCCATTTGTATTTCCGGAAGCGCAGCTCGAATGATTTCTGATCTTTTAACTCCAGCCGAATTAAATCGCAATCCCGGAAGATCGCTCGAGATGTTGATAGTATCTCGAGTCCGGTCAACAAACAGCCATAATTCCAAGCTCATGGTAGAATTAGAGGGCCTCGCAACGGCTTTCTTGGTTGATATGGAGGAGAAGCGGAGGGGTTATACGAGCGATGTATGTGAAGGTAGCTTGATGATACTTCTTGGGACGACTCGGGGGTCAGGCAAGAGAGAGCCCAAACCTTGAGGCGGAGTTCAATTGGGAGGTCGGAGAATTGTGCCATGTTGTCGCGAATTGTTGAAAGTACTCGGAGGTAGAGTCGAGAAACTTGTCGTGGTATCGTTGGATCAGAGGAGATATCGGCAGGGTTGGCGGAGTCCAATCTCGACAACGCAAAAGTTACTTGTTCACTGCTTCCTGCTGCGTGCGTTGTGCTGTTGCTGGCCTGATAGAAGTTGAGAAAGAGGTTTGAATTGTTCGTCTGTGGTGAACAATTGTACGCCTGCACGTTATTCTTTAACTCGAAGTTTCGGTGAGTTCACTGCTTGATGTCATGAGCCTCGAGGAAATGAATTCGTTTCATCACCGAGATCTGATGACGAAATTATCCCGACTTCTGGCTGTCAGAAAATAAGCTTTCCTCACCCAAAATTGAACAAGGAACCAAGCGGGAACGTGCAGGTTATGGCGTTTTTAGGCTCGGGAAGGCGCGTTGCTAGTAGCGACGGTGTAAACAATCGACTTCAAGAAAAATGGCTGGAAGCGAACCTGGAAAACCCGAAGGCTGGTGAACAGCGGAACATTTACCAACCCCCTCAAAATTTTGCCCGACTACTCATATTACCTGAAGGAGACATCTCTCGGACTGGAAATCTTCTGAACTACAATCTGCTACGAAATCCTTTAATCATCCCCATTCTCTTGTGTGTGCAGACTCTAACAATTTTTGAATCTTCAACAAGCAGTGTCGTACATCGTCAATACACTCACAACTTCTTTCTCCTAAACCGTCGAGTCTCGATCGTATATTCTTCGACTCTACGCCACCCACATTCCTCGACCGAACCTCAAACGCCTTTGAAGATATTCAAGCCTTGCAGCATTCCACGGCTGCGACTCCAACGTCGCTCCGAAGAACGGAGGACGGGAGTTAGCAGACTCGAGCAAGTCGAAGGAGTTTCATAGAAGGAAGACACAATGGCACAAAGGTTTCAGATAGGGTGGATGAGTGAGTCAAGACACAGATCGGCGTCCATGAACAATTGCTAATATACCATCAGGGCTGATACCGTTCCTCGGATACCATCATGTGCTTATGATACTGATCGCAATCGCCATCGTATTACTCTGTAAGGCCCTCTTCTACCCTCAGTTTGAATTTTGCTAACATATTGGCAGCACTGTTATTAGCAGGATGTTCCTCATCATCACCACTCATCCCCAACATCTTCCTCATATCCCTCTACTACCAATCCTATACGCCCCGCCCCTCAACCGCACAGACTGATTTCAACGTCCACAACGCCATATCCAATATCGTCGGTAGCGCAAGGTTATCAGCACGCGTTGGATACTTTGGTATTTGCATCAATCCAGACGGAGGAGCTTGGCTTTGCAGTAACAATGCCACGGCTTTGGCAAATGAAGTCAGCGTTGACCAAGACCCTCTCAACCTGATATGGCTTGCGAGTCAGTTTAAGGATATGATTGTATTCCCCTACTTAATGTAAGCTTTCATTCCCCCTTCCCAAAGCGATTTATATACTAATGTTTGGAACAGCATCGTCGCAATAGTCTTCGCATTCATCTGTCTCCTCCTCCTAGCAACCTTCCCCGGCTGGCACGAAGAAGAAGACGACCAAGGTTCCGAACGAGAAGTCAAGCCCTTTCCCTCCCGGCCCGTCTCGCAAATCGCACTGTCCATCATCTTCATCGCTTCAATCTTCGTGCTCGTGTCCGTCCTCTGGCAACACACTGCTTCCGTCGCAGCCTCAATAATAGCTCAGGATCTGGGCAATGGAAGTGTATTGAGTGGAGTGGGAACCTCAGCTATGGTGCTGGGATGGTTCAGTTTCGCGTTACTGATCATCGTTACAATTGGTCTGTTAGTTATGATATTGAGTATCAGGGTATTGAGCGAGACATTTGGATGAGGACTTGGGAAGAAAATTGAAGTGATGGAACGAACGAGATGATAGATCGACGAAGAAAAGGAACAGCAATTTGATATTCAGCGTGCATGACGATTTGATGAACGCCACGAAACGGTGGTCCCGGTCATCAAGTCTTCGAAAAAGGATCGATTGATCGATCTGTGTATATCAAGCAAGAGATGAGCATTTGGGACGGAGTTGACCAGAATGGTTTGGATTTGGGATTCTTTGTTTCTGGAAGATTTCTTGGAGAAGTTTACCGGACGGATGTTAATAACCAATTTGGCGGCTGTTCGAGTTGTTCGTGGACTCGATCTGTATGTAGCTCACGAGGAAAGGAAATGAAGGTCTCATGAGCAATCATATCATTCATTATTTCCTAGTTCGTGTCTATGCAATTGTAATCATCTAAATCCCCCTGTCATATCCCTTCCAATGCAATTCTATCCATGCCATCCCCATCCCTGATCATCATCACACAACATAAACATCACCTCTTCCTCCTAAACCGACTATTATGCGCCGGACCGCCTTTTGCCCCTGAATTTCTCAACTTCAACCTCTTGAAATTCTGATTCGACATCGCAGTAACTTTCCTCACGGCCGTCTTGATCTTATTCGCCTTCTTATCTTTCTTCCCCTGATTCGGTCTCCTATACCTCGTTCCGCCTTCCGAAGCGGTGTATTCTGATTGCGAATCCGAATCAAAATTTCGAGCGTCTCCAAAGCCAGGCATATCATCCGCCTGTGTTTCAGGAATAGTCTCTTCAGGATGAGCAAGTTCATCCCCACTCTCTTCTGGTACAGACGCTTCTGGTTGTGCAGAAGGTTTTGTTCTAGTCGGCTTCATTTTGACGCGCCGAGTAGTTCGTTTCTGCCCTTTCTTCTTATACACCTTCAACGGCTGACCATCCCGTCCCTTCTCCTCTTCTGGCTCGCTGTCCAGCATAGACTCATCATCAAATCCTCCCAACTTCAACAGTCCCTTTTGACTATCCTCAACTAAAATCTTCGGGGCATCCACAACCTTCTTCGGAGCAGGTTTGCTCCCATCGCCAGCCTCTTCCGCTTCCATCTCGCGCAGCGCTTCCAGATCTTCGTCCGCAGCCTCCTCCTCTAACTTTCTCAGTCCCGCAAGCATGCTAGAAAGCCCGCGAACGAGGGGTTTGCGGGGTACGCGTACCATTTGGGGAGACAGTTCGGGACCTCCTCCGTCGTTCTCGTTGACGGGTGGAAGGACACGCTGACTGTCTCGGCGGAGGAAGGAGGGTGTGGAGAAATGGAGCTTTGAGACTGAAGATGGTGTCTTTCCTCCTTTCCCATTCATATCCTTGCTCTTGAGAGGTGTAGCAAAACTATCCAACAGATATCGTTTTCCGGCGGAAGCTGGGGTTCTGCTATGTTTTAGAGATAGTTCAATAGTGGTCTTGCGAGGCGTAGCTTGTATGGATTCTTTCGTTCCATGTGCTGGCACTTCTTCAGATTTTTGGGGTGTAGCTCCATCTTCTTGAAGTAGATCAAAGAGTCCTAGAACTACTCCGTCCTTTTGTGGTGTTGGCCCAATAGCCTTCTTCGAAGGCGTAAATAGATTCCGTATCATAGAAGGCGATTCGTAGGGATCTACTTCCCATGGCTGCATAGATCCTTTCAAGGGCGTCTTCGAGGGCGTTTTATTGACTTGTAGCTGTAGGCGCTTCGAAACCGCATGTATATGTTCATCATCATGTTTTCGTTTTCGAGGTGTTTGGTGGTGACTGGGTAATGTTGGGGGTGGTGGCGCTTGGATTATCTTTCCAGAGAGTATATCGCGGGTTTTGTTGTATTCTTTGTATTTTGCGGCTGAAGGTTCTATTAGCATAGATAGAGGAGGGGGGAAGGGACAGAAAGGTACCGATATCAGGATTCTTCTTGATGTCTTCCCGCGAAGCTTTTTGGCCATTGTTCGCAGACGCAAATTTCTTCTCCCAAACTTTCAATTCTACTCGCAGGGCATTCGACCGCTCTGTCAATTCTGCTCGTTCTTCGTCTGTCATCTTTGATCAATTCGAGTGGGTGCCCGCATGGAGAAGGAAACGCGGTTCGGAATTTGTTCTTTTGGCACGCGACTGACGCGTGTTGGGCAGGTGAGGTGTGTCTTTTCTGAGGTGGGGAGTGAAAGTCGGATTCAAAATTGAAAATGGCCTTCCAGTGATAGATCTGATGTCGTATTTTCTGGAATTTCTCTCGAGAAATGGAGTCCTGGCTGGCTGGCTTGCTTGCAGGTACAATGTCTCGACGCGGTGATAGGTCATCAAATTCCGACCCCTGCTTATCCGCTTATCGAGCCCGCTCTGTTCCGCCTCCCACAAAACAACATCATCCGCCCGCACTCCTCTTCATGGCTGTCATGGAGCGCTTCTGAGGGCATTTTGGCCAAAAGAAAATCTTTCGCTCACTCAAACAGAGAGGGTGCGATTGCTCAGCTGAGGGGACGACTAGTGTTGGGTGAGGGCATTGCGAGTCGAGCGGAGGGGTCGAGTGAAGGCTCCGTAGTCCAATGGAGGAGGACGATTTGGACTCAAGGTCCAAAATCCTCCAAACCACACTGGCAGAGATCTCGTCCTCCCGGAAACATAATTTGGATGACGTGGAAGGTGAAGACTGCTGTGTGGTATGCATAGAAGCTGTCTCCGACAAAGCAATTGCGCAACCATGCAAGCACGACAACTTCGATTTCGTATGCCTTCTCAGCTGGCTTCAAGAAAGATCTACTTGCCCACTATGTAAGGCTGACGTCAAGACGGTCCACTATCAGTTCGCAGACAACGGGGCATACAAGACCTATGAGGTTCCAAATGCACCGCAGCTTTCGAATGCGAATGCAAGTCCCTCGAGACCGAACAATTTCGCGTACCGTACAAGCAGACCTCCTCGTCCAAGAAGGCCATATACGCCACGGCCTCTACCTACTCCCGACGAAGCAATTCAACGTCGCAGAAATGTATACAGTCAACAACTATATTCTCTGCATGTTGGGTCGAATCGAGTGTCGCGATTCCGGGATCTGACGCCTGAATTGTTCAACAGAGATGAGGAATTGGTTTCTCGAGCTAGGAAGTGGATGCGGAGGGAGCTTCAAGTCTTTGGATTCCTGAATCCCGATCACTCAAATGGGATGAATGATCGAAGAGCCAGCAATGCCGAATTCTTACTCGAATATATTGTGGCAATTCTGAAAACAGTGGATATACAAGACAGTGGAGGACAGGCTGAAGACCTGATCCAGGAATTCCTTGGGAGGGATAATACCAGGTGAGTTATTATAATGTGGGGAGTAGAAACTTTCAGATCCTTCAACCGGGTGAGCGATTACTGACTTTCCGATCCTCAACAGGCTGTTTTTGCATGAACTAAGAGCTTGGCTCAGGAGTCCTTATATATCTCTTGAGGATTGGGACCGCCATGTTCAATACAGTGAAGCCGAGAAGGAGCATTTCGGGCGGGAGACTCATTCAGGAAGGAGAAGAGATGGTGGCTCTCAGGGCCGATATAGAGGCCCTCGAGGATCCAGGGACTCGTCACGAATGAGGGCATAAATGCATCAGTCTTGGAGTTCCGAGATCAGTTTCCCTCCCAATCGAAGATCGCTATTATTCGACATGTTGAGCAGATGATCATCAAGCAGGATGCTGTTAACGAAGCAAACGATGAGCTCCGTTCTATTCTCTCTCAAGAGAATCATCGTCTTCCTGTCAACTTTCAGAAGAGCTAGGCCTATCTCGTCCAGCTCGAACAACTCCAACAGCAGACGCGCATGTCCCAAGAACCGCAGATGTCCCTTGTGGGTAGACACTGTGCTAAAGAGAATTGAAGGACAGCACAAGTAGTACATCCCTTACTTGTCTTCTATAATACAGATTCACTGACTTTCTACTCTAATGGCAGTATCTCCTATAGCTGCCCTACACTATGAAACGCTATCTCTCCCAAACGGCCACACGATGCCTTCCACACATCCAACATTCGATCTCTTCTACATACAATTGACTATGACTGCTCAGAGGGTTGATGAACTGCGTTTGGATTTGTCATCCCCCAAAGGAAGCTTCGCCGAACAACTCGTGCTTCGTACCCATAACCTCGAGTCCGGCACCCTCGACTTCTTCATCAAGAGAACAGACGGCGTCTGGTTTGCTTTCAATCTTAATTCACCATTCTTAGTGACAACAGCCGCACCAGCCGTAGAAGAAGCGGGTGTAATCATTGAAGAGTTTCGTGCTATTGGCCGTCAGATCCGGGTCATCTTCGACAGTCACTTAAAGCCTGAGAGCTGGATCTTTTCATGAACACAGCGTGTGAGTTCTCCGGCTCTAAAACTGTCAATAGCTAGTTCACTAATATTTGAGCTCTTTTCTTTTAGGTTGCGCCTCTATCGACTCTTTCGATATCAGAAGGGAAAACCTGAGCGATGGGCAGGTTTGGAAGGAGGGCTGCAACGAAATAGCTGGACAATATGAATTGGTCAATTAGGCAAGATTTAGGGATTTCTTGACAGGACAACGGCTCTGCCTTTACATAGAGCAGCTGGATATTAGGAGATTGTCAAAGCAAATTCCCGAGAGCCTCTCTGTTGGTTGGAACTGCCTAATCAGGTATAGCCTGTATTATCCCCTCTTTTGTGATATAAGAGAGTTCTTCCCTCTTTGTATTTCAGCTCCTTAGATATTGGCTAGGTCTAGAAATGCCACTATATTTCGCCCCCAAAATATAGCTCAACTGATAGTTATGAGCCCGGGATCGCTCTAACTGGATTGGGACGACGTTCAAACTTAATTTCAACGGCTTTTGATCAACTCTACTATACACGTGACTCTACGGGCGCAATATTCTTCGTCTTCTACCATTTTTAGGCCCAAACATTCGAATTTCACAACGTAGCAACGCTCTATTCGCCAATTCGACTATATCGCATCAACTAGATCGATATACGAACGTCTCTATCGAATTCGTTTGTTATCTCAGCCTTATATCACACCACACTCACATGATGTCATCTGATTCCAATACTGGGCTAGTGATCCTTCGCTCCCATAAGGACTGGAGGTCCTGGAAGGATAATATCGACAGCTTCGCTGACCAATATGGTATACGCGAGTATATCGACCCCACTGGCGAAGACCCAGGATTTCCTCAAGAGCCAAAAAGACCCCTTGTCACTGATCTGCTCGAGACAGTCAGAGTCCCTGGTGCTCAAGCTAACGCTGATGGCACCTTCCCTACGCGACCTGCAGTATACTCAGACCTTACTGTGAGCCAGCAGGAGATGTACCGACTCCAGACTGTCCAATACGGGGAAGACAAGAGGTACTGGCGCAAGCAAATGGAGGGTTTTCCTAAGCTTCGAGTCGAAATCCAGCATACTGTCGCCCAAGACCACCACACATACACTAGGGGAACTAGTGTATATCAGGTGATGGTCAAGCTCCAGGATCAGCTCAAGCAGACAGATGAAGCCAGGGAAGCTGAGCTTATGGAAGTATGGGATGGCCTTGCCAGGTCCAATAAGGTCAGTGACATCGACACATGGCTTCAAAAGTGGGAGACTACGTACGACGAATGCCTGGAACTTGATCTACCCATTGTCCAGAGGACCTGGCCAGTCAAGACCTTCCTTCAGGCTCTTAGATCAGTTTCACCTACCTTCGCAGAGATTATTGTGGTCAAACAAGCTGAAGGCACAACGTACGAGTTCAAGCAACTGCTTCGAATCTATCGCATATGGTACCGCAACACGCACATCACACCACGCGGTCGAGGCAGAGGCTCTGCTTACCAGGCTGATACGCCCACTACGCCTTCGAATCCAGCTCCAACGCCTACGCTACAGGGCAAAGATAAGGATGGGAAGCCGGCAGGGACTTGTCTATGTGGCGCTAGCGCTACTGAGCACTCATGGTCCAAGTGCCCCCATCTGTTCGAATGGAACCGCCCAGCTGGCTTCAAAATCGACGATTCAATTCAAAAGCGAATTGAAGACCTAAAATCCAAGAACCCTAGGATCCAATCAACGCTCAAAAAGATCAGGTCCAATCACGAGAACCCCAAGTCTATGTCTTCTGACACAAGCTCCTCTTCGACACCAAATACAGCTGAACCTAAGGTTCCAATGGGAGCCATGGCCTTCAGGCCTCATGTGACATCAACTGTTCATAATCCAGAGCCTCACTTTGCTTTAGTGAACAGCTATATCCTGGATTCTGGAGCTACAGAGCATGTATGCAACAACCGGTCTCGGTTCACTACGTACAGACCTGCTGCTGAAGACGACGTACTCGTTGCTGGCACAGACATAGTGAAAATCGAAGGCTAGGGGGACATCACAATCACCTTGGAGACCCCTGATATGCCAGATGGAAAGAGACCCTTTGTACTCTACGAAGTCGCACATGTGCCTTCGTTCACTGCTAATGTGGTCTCCTACAACCGATTCTATGACAAGAAGATCTTCTGACTCAGAAAATCAGTGTCTGAAGTTTGAAGGTGTGATAGTTGGAAAAACCTTCCGAAAATATGGTCAATGGCTCTTGGAGTACAACCCAGCGGACGAAGCTATGGTCTACAAGGCTCATTCATCACACGCAGCTCGACCTAAGGCCATTTGGACTATGCAAGAGGCTCACGAACGCATGGGACACCTTACCCTGAAGCAGTTCAGCATCTGCCGGATGCATGCTCAGACATCGACAAAGTCGCCTGGGCTGGCAATCACCACTTGGCAAGCTTAGGAACTCACTGGAATCTGAAATCTACGTCTACATGTTGTTAATTACAAATCCGTATCTTGAAAATTGACGGTGAATCAGCTCTTCTAAGCGACGAGCGATAGAAGCATTTCTCCACATCGCTTCCCCGATACTCGGCTTTGGCATAATAATATGTGAATTACTCGGCCTCTGCCTCCGATGAAGAGCTCGCCTTATAAGAAGAGTCATCCTTTGTAGCCCTCTTCGCTGCCCTTTGCTCCTCTTCTGTGAACTTGCCTTCGCGGTCTAAACTTAGCTCCTCCGGCGGTGTGCTATCCCTGCGCCGCTTCCTCACCCAAGGTTTTGAGGAACTCGCTAATCCCTGCGCTTGCCTAACTCTCGACGCTTTAGCCTCAGCTTGCTCGAGAAATGTATACAAAGTTTCTGACGATATGTGTATGGGTTCGTGAAGATCATCAAATGTCGCAGCGAATGCTTCGGTAGCAAAGTCTTCGAGTCGGAGATGCAGGTCCGCTTGTGGATTGAGAACCAAGTTCCCTTCGTCATCGCGGAAATGCTAACTGTTGTAAGCAGAAGCAAGTATTAAGGCGATTCCGTTAACGAGCATACCTGATCCGTCACTGTCTGCACAGCACATAGCTCCCCTTCTCCGGAATCATTCAGCACAATCTGTGGGCGCCACACTGACAGGGTCGCCTTCTTGCTTGCCTTGTACTCTACATTGATGCCAATTACGACGCGAATATCTCTGTCTGACCCAAGAATATAATCATCTGCTAAGCGTGCCAAATCCTTCCTCTTCTGCGAGAAGGAAACCTCGATGACAACCCCTGGATATTGTGCATGGATGTGTTGAAAAGCAGCGTCTGGCTGGTGTGGACCATACTCGGAATCTATAAAGCTGATTTCTGAGGAACCACTATTTTCTATGCCTTGTGCAAATTCTGCCGACGGGTTTTCGCTTCGGGCAATTGTGCTTAATTGACTCAGGATCTCTTGCGTAACATAAAATATAAGGGTTTCGTGTAGTAATTTGGGCATCCGAAGGACGAATAGCTTGGCTGATGGGAAGTAATCGTGACTGCCATTCAAATTAGCAGAGTAGCAAAAGAACGCGATTTACATACCGAAGCTTGTGTTCGAAGAAATGCCAAAGAGAGTCTTTTTGGAGCTGCTGTTGTAGATGTCTGTATTGGTGCGGATCTAACGCAAATCCAAGCCAGGACTCTCCAGCAGACAGACTGTGCCCGTCTTTACGTCTTCGAATTTCTTCAATGACGCGTGAGATGGCAGTCGTCCCGGTCTTCTCGTCGGTTGCTGGCGGAGTCAGCGGTGGGCTCGTGACGCTTGCTGGGGGCGTCGTCTGTAATGGTTGCTGTGCGCTCATGATAGTTGTCGGCGCAATGATGATAGATACAAGGTGATGTTACATTGTGGTTGTTTGTTGAATTTGTTTGTTGTGTCCAGAACAGAATGTCCCAGACAAGGGTTAGCGTATGGAACAAAGGTTCACCCGTTCCGTCTTCCATCAAGACTTTGCCGAATTTGGCGTCGGGCGGGACAAAACCAGCTCATCATCCGACAGTCGAGTTGCAAAGCTGGGAACCTGTCGACCCCCGATGTAAACGACTTCAACTCTGATAGTGAAAAACAACTGCGCCGATTGGAACTCGAGGGTTTGGGGAGACGTCGGAGGTTGAGAGATCAGAGCGGTCAGAGTTCGATCTGCCTTGGAGATGAAGAGAAGTCGTACCAGTAGGTTCAGAAGATCGGCAATCACCTCAAAGCGCAGGACTCTCCGATTGACATACCCTCAACCGCAATGTTTGGGGTATGCACGATACAGGGTAGATATTCAATGATCCTTGGAAGACTCGTGGTATATTTCCTTCTTGAAAGACGAGAATGCGTGGGTACAAGTTGTGATGGCTGTTCTCAGGTTGGCTGGAATCCATGAGTCTCAATACCTGCTGCCACCAGGAACATCTCAAATCAGGAAAATTTTCGCAACTTCAGATCAAAATAAAAGCTTAACATTGAGGACGTGAGGAGCTGGTTGCATTCGTGTATCGCTAGTTCATTCCAGAAAAAATCACCTCCGGCCCCACCTGCAGCATTTCAGATCTCGTAATCAAATTCCTGATACAACGCGTATCAATCTTCTCTCTTGGTAAAGACAGCATTCCTTGATCGCACTCACGGCTCGCCACTCCTCGAATTTTCCAACAGACGGGCCAGAAACGACATCATCAACTTTCTGCCAATTGACCTGGATGCCATCCTCAAGATCTTCATCTTGACCATACTAAGAACCAGGATAGTATCATACATCTGGATTATTCCCTTCTCTTGGCCGGTCCACAGGGCAACCGACACTTGCTCCAACGACTCCATACTCTCAACTATCTCCCTCAGCTTCTTAAAGTCTTCTTCCTCAGTTTCGGCATCATTGCTGATATATTGGCAAGAGTCATCAATAGCTATGTATTTTGACCATGTGGAGTTCGCTGAAGCCTGCCAAAGTGAAGAAGCAGCAGAAGTCATTGTAGTAGTCACTGTTTAAGAAGATCATGTCTAGGTCAAAGTTGACGCGAGTTTGGCATTTGTGCCAGACAGACCCAAAACAGAAAGGGTAGAGTTTCTCGACAGCAGCAGTGGGAAGCTTCGTCTTTGTATAAACCGCCTTCTTGCTGGTGAATTCGAGTTCGATAATACGAGGCCGGACGCTGAACTCGATTGGAAGATTGGAGAAGAGGGTAAATCGACAAGGTGAGTCATGATGCTTGTGCTGAATTGGTTGCCGAATGAACTGAATTGTTGGATTGAAGGAAAAACACTATCTCGTCGATTTTAGTTCAAGAGTGAATTCCTGACCATTTTCATGTGAGAACCTGTGTGACACCCCTCTTTTCCAAGACGTACCTCTACACCACAGAGCACTAAAGAAGATACTGTCTCACTGCCATGTATTTGCCAAGCTGGCGAGAGTAGAAGGCTATAAAGTACAATCATAGCCCTACGACATCCCGATATCTTTCTACGCCAACATTTCCCATCTGGTGTTCCTCTCCGCAACTGCAAGCTCTTGACACATTCCCTATGGACCTGTCATACATCGATCTCTCCTCCCGCGGACAGGTATGTGCCACTTCCGTCCCAGTGTAATGTGCAGATAGGCGACAGAATAAATCTCGGGCGAGATAGTTTTTGGGGGCCGTTGACGACGCAACAGGGAAATTCTGACAAAACGCCTCCAATCGATGCGTAGCTCTGAAGTTGCGGCCTTTTTAGAACTCATGCTATCCCAGGAGAGCCTGGGTAAAGCTGTTACCGTGCTCAATAACCTTTCGGCCAAAGAGTACTTTCTCGATGTCAACCAATCGATACTTAGCAACCTGTTGGCAACGTTGATTGTAAGACTATGACCAACCAAGACCAATAGAAAATGGCCTTGAATGCCTATCTTGTGTCCTCAAGATGTTACCCAGAAGGCTATTGAGACAAGTCAGCCGCGATCCCAGTTGTCTTCCAGATCCTCCTCAGTCGCCTGGAAACGCCTTACTTGATCTTTTGCTTTGGGATTTTCCTTTGCCTCGCAAATCAGTGCCCGGACACCGCCGACGCTACTCAGCACAAAGTGCTAGACGTACTGCGAATTCGGATCCGCCACGAGACACGTGCTCGTGGTACTAACAGGAGAAGGCACATCCACCCTAATATACTCATATCAGTTCAATGGAACAGACGGTGACTCCAGATTTGCAGTATCGCCAGGATACCTTGAGAGAGAAATACAAGACACCAATCACTCAACCCGTTTCAGTGATTAAGAGTGAGAATTTCAATAAGTGATCAAACCCTCCTCCAAAGAACATCCTGTATCAGAATCTCAATCACCATTTGGATCAGGAGAGTCATCTCTCCACTTCCAATAAATATCATACATCTCTGCGTTCTCTCCTCCTTCATTTCCTCTCATCAACAGCAACGATCTATCTACACATTCCGAACCTCCACAAACCCTTACGAAGTCTTCCAAAAACCCCTCAAAGCTCAACCACATCCTAACCCACAGCACAACCAACCAAGAGACAAGCAACAATGCAACCCCCAACCCCGAACCCCCTCAACTCCGGCAACCAGACGGCGACCGCGCACGCATTCTAAAAGAGCTCGAAACACCGGGCGGCCTGGGAGGTCGTCAGGCCAAAGCTCTCCCTCAGCTCACGTCCGCAATCCGCCACTTAGTGTACGCAACAAACCCAGCCCAAGCAACATACCCGATAGGCCGCACAACTCACGCAACAGACCTTCCAGACCCAACAGACCATACAGACCCAAAAATAATCACTACCACAATCATCATAGTTGGGATGAGTCGGACTCAGATGACTGGAGGATTCGGATGACTCGGATTGGTGATGATAGGCGGGGTGTAGAGAAGGGTTGGGAGGGAGGATGGAGGTGAGCATGGGGTTGGATTAGGATGTGTATTGGGGAATTGCAAGATAGAAGTGGGAATGGGAGATCTTGAAGTTATGAAAAGCAGTGCTCTATATTGTATCCAAGGATCTTCTCTTCACTCTTCGCATCATTAAGATTGCCTCCCAGAGTGAATGTTACGTAGGGCAGTTCATGTGCCAATCATCCACCTCTTTCCAGTTATTCAAACCCTCAGTCTACCTAAAAATTTGATTGACATTAAGCATCTCCAAACATCATTCTCAAGCCATCGCATGATTCATCTACACACACCAATATATACCTTCTCTCATCCTCCCTCATCCTCCCTCCTTCAAAACCCTCCTCCCAATACCTCCAAGTCTCTCTCTTCCCCAAGAAGCTTCAACCCACAACGCAGCCCCCACAACAACAATGCAGCCACCAAACCCCGAACCCCTTGGTTCCGGGGATCCAGATGGCGACCGTGCCTGGGTGTTAAAAGAGCTTCAAACACCAGGCGGTATAGGCAGGCGCGGCTTCGGGGCTATTAACTGGGGAGAATATGGCACGCTTTAAGAGCCCAAGGGACCGCAGACACCAGAAAATCCATATAGATGTCAACCACCCCAAATAAAGAATCTGCCGTACATCCGTAATAACTCTGGTCCTAGCAGACCTCGACCTGGCTCTCATGGACCTGGGATCAATATAAGTAACCTTAGGGACAATTTTGATCCTGGTGATATTGGAAAACTGGTTGAATAGATTATGGACAATGTTAACAAGACGATGAATCAGGTGTTTGGGGAGGGAATTGGAATAAGAATAGGAATGAGTGGGACGATGATGAGGATTGGTCATTTAGGGGAGGCATGGGGTTGGGAGAGAGCGGATACGAGGAAGCGACGTGTGGCGGGGAAGCGGAAAGGGAAATCGGAGTCTTAGCGAGGTGGGGGATAGGGGCTGAACAGAGAGAGGGAATGTTAGAATAGGAGCTTGATGAAGCGCCTGAATCCAATCGATGTGCTTTTCAATCCTTCTCATGTCTGTGGATCGATCTCATGATTGACTTCACCAGACCACTTGGTCTTGGTGTTTTGAGTAGAAGGAAGGGAATCGTAGGAACAGTGGAAACGCATCAATGTTCATCGGAATGATATAAATCTCCCACAATTTCGCTCCCTCTTCCACAAATTGCAAGCCAACAATCCAAATAACCCATAAGCAAGCACTCGCACCCAACCCAAATCCCCAAACCCTTAACCCAAAACCATAAAGCAGCAGGGCAGTACTCGCACTGAGCCCTACAAATTGGGCAGAAGTCCCACGATTGCGACCTAAGGCTCCAAATATATATGCTCGAAAGGATATCAGAATGACTCGTTCAAGAAATGATAAGTATATTGGCAAGTGAAATTTCCCTGATCGAGAATTGTTCCCTTGCTTAGTGTTATGTTGGGAACTTCTCAATAAGTTCTTTTCCGGGAGCCGGAAGTAGCCTGCTGCATCCAAGAACTGGGTGAGACTACGCCAAGCTCTCTGTCTACCCTGGATCAGCTTAGCGCACGACCATCTCAGATCCCAGACGCCTTCGTATGCATGACCACTGCCCCACAGCTCTTCCTTTATTTAGCCAGCATGCAGTTGGACTCGGGATGACAAGAGGCATGTGAAACACAGATGGGAAGCCCATTCGCCTCTGGGCCGGATCATATTCCGGCGCGCGCGTACTGCGGCCGGAGTTCTGGCTGGGAACTTCTGGAAGATCCAGCCCCAAGTCTTGTCCTCTTTCTTGTATGCCAGCAAGCGCTGCTCGTCTATGGCGCTCCATGGAATATTCGTCCTCGTGCTTGAACCTTCCTGCTCATCCTCACCAGAACATCCGTTATCGTCGTTGCTGGGGTCAGAGTCGCTGTCGCTCAGACCGCCATCGTCATCGCCGCTCACTGGCTCAGTCCCTCGCAAATGCAACAGCCACGCTATCAATGCCTCTGCCATGCTGGAGTCGGGTTCGCATCGCATCGTCATGGATAGCCGTCAGAGTCGTTCACTAGACGAGGGCCGGGATGACGTATGCCAGCCAAAGCCGGTCAAGAGGAACGAGTGTTGCTGTGATGGCTTGATCGTGAAGTCGTCAATCTTTCCAACGTGGCCGATGCTCTTGATGAGTTGGGCGAGCTGGCTGAAAGAGACTCCTCGCCCGTCACAACCGTCCTGGACAACCGCTGTAAAGGAAAAGTAGCAGAACGTAACCTCGGTCAGCGTCTGCTTGATTAGAGACGATTTATCTAGTGTTCAAGGCAGCTGTAATTTGGACTTTGGTCGGCAAAAATATCAAGGGATTTGAAGTTGGCCTCCTATTAGAAATATTAGCTGCGTCCCAATAAACACACCAAGTATGACCGAGGAGTAGTACCTCTGGATCAATGAGATATAGGTTTTCCAGGCGTGACGACGTGTCTCGACTGTTCATGTCCGACTTCAAATTGGCGGGTGGCACTGATAGAGTGATAGCATGGTTGTCGAAGGCATAAAGACCGTTATAACATATTGTTTCATTGGTAGAATTATACAAGCCTCCGTATTGCCCGACATTTATGGTAGGTTGGCGCTCAGTAACGGGAGTGCGAGCTATGTCGGAAGTACAGTTCTGTGGTGACAGAGTTTCTTGGGCGGCCTGGTGATCGTCTGATGATCCACTAGACGAAAATGCAGGGCGCACTGATATATCCTGATCTAGAGATTGATCTGGAGACATAGATAATTCCTCTGATGTATTCATCGGAGAAAGACTGACCGACGTGTCTGAAACAGGGAACTCTGCCTTATGATGAGCCTCCAGAAGCCTACAAACAGCGTCATGCCCATATTTCGCCGCAAATTTTAGTGCTCTTTTGTATTGTGTGCATTGTGGGCTTTTCGTGTCTGCTCCAGCGATTAGCAGGAGCTGCAACATGTCTATGCGGCCGTGTTCCGCAGCTCCTTCAAGGGCCGTCCTGCCGCTACTAATGGCAGGTGCAGCGTTCACATCTGCACCAGCAATGAGAAGCAACCGAGCAATCCTTATATACCCTTGGATTGCAGCAGCTTGGATTGCAGTTACTCCAGAGGACCTTGAAGGAGCGTTATTAACATTTGCACCAGCATCAAGTAGAATCTGAACCAAGTCAATGTTCCCGCTCCCTGCCGCCGCCTGGAGTGCGGTCCGCCCAAACTCAGCTGGAGG
>NXFV01001535.1:0-42912 GCA_002803225.1 Gamarada debralockiae | reverse complement strand
GTAGAATCTGAACCAAGTCAATGTTCCCGCTCCCTGCCGCCGCCTGGAGTGCGGTCCGCCCACCATCATCAGATGGAGGAGCATTGATTTCTGCGCCGGCATCAAGTAGAATCTGAACCAAGTCAATGTTCCCGTTCTCTGCCGCTGCCTGGAGTGCAGTCCGCCCATCGTCATCAGCTGGAAAAGCATTGATATCTGCACCAGCATTAAGTAGAATCTGAACCAAGTCAATGTTCCCGTTCTCTGCCGCTGCCTGGAGTGCAGTCCGCCCATCGCCATCAGCTGGAAAAGCATTGATATCTGCGCCGGCATTAAGTAGAACTTGAACCAAGTCAATGTTCCCGTTCTCTGCCGCCGCCTGGAGTGCGGTCCGCCCACCATCATCAGATGGAGGAGCATTGATATCTGCACCGGCATCAAGTAGAATCTGAACCAAGTCGATGTCCCCGTTCTCTGCCGCCGCCTGAAGTGCAGTCCATCTACAATCATTAGCTGGAGGAGCATTGATATCTGCGCCGGCATTAAGTAGAATCTGAACCAAGTCGATGTTCCCGTTCTCTGCCGCTGCCTGGAGTGCAGTCCGCCCATCATTATCAGCTGGAGGAGCATTGATATCTGCGCCGGCATCAAGTAGTATCTGAACCAAGTCGGTGTTCCCGTTCTTCGCTGCTGCCTGGAGTGTAGTCCACTGACCATGACGAGCTGGAGCGTTGATATTTGCACCAAACTCAAGCAGAATCCGAACCAATTCAATGTCTCCACGCTTTGCAACATAGTGAAGAGGAATCTCTTCACTGTACCCCATAGGTGAATTGGGGTTCGCTGCTCTTGCTTGGAGTATAATGCGTGTGACTAATACGTTATTGACTCGCAGCGCGCCTGCAAGGAGGTTTGATGCAAATGCTTCAATTGTCCGCGAGTTAACGGAGAGCAAAGATGCGAGTAAGCGGTCTCCTCCCTGAATTTGATCAACCCATTGAACGATTTTGCCGCTCTTGTCCTCTGAAAGTAGGTTGTTTGACATCAGATTGATCGTGTATTCAAGGAAGTGTAGTAATCCGTCTTTGTAGTTAGGCCCAAAGATTGCCCAGACGCCATCGAGAAGCTCTCCATCTTTCCTTTCCAATATGAGAGGCTGGAGAAAAGAGTGCATGGCCTGGACGCTCTCCTCAGTATTGCATATGAACGAATTCGAGGACCCATGGACTATAATAAGCTGTGCAAATATGGGTATATCATGTGGTAGCCCTGCCGCCACCGTGGGCCCTCCATAAACTGCAATGGAGTAAGGGTCGTCCATGGTGTCAAACCAGAGATCATCATCCATCGAAGTATTACAATGTTCGACTACAGTCAAGCTGGAGCTAAGATTATGCCTGAACGCACTGCAAGTCGAATGCCCATGGAACTCAACTATCAGAATGTTAGTAAACGGAATGTCTGCTTATTGGAGATCCGGGCTCATACCGCCTTGGGCATTTAGAAGGTCTTGAAATTGGTCCCGAAATCTAAAACAGGGAATGTTATCTAGCGGACCCAAGATACCTAATAGGGAAGTGGTGTGGGTTGAGATATTTCCAGCCTCTATCCATCGTACTTGATTCCGATATGTCGATGCGGGGTTGGCCATGCTCGTCAGCTTATCTGGATTTTCCCTTTCCAGCGCTACCTCCCTCCTTCCCATGGTCGGCATGGATTGAATGGCTGGAGAAGCAGGAGGTGTGAGTATGCATAGTCCCTCGGGTGTTTTTGGGCTTGTTGCTGCAAGAACTTAAGTACTTTATAACTTCTATCGAGAGAGCATAAAGAGGTGTACCTTGGCTAGAAAGCACTCGTATCGTAGGAAAGTAGTGCCGTGAGGTCTCCTTACGAACCGTGTTTTCTGAAATCATTTTACCTCCAATAAACACTTGACTTTTCTTTCCAGCACGTTTTCGCTTTTCAATACACTGACCCACAAATTTCCATGTCTCTTTAGAATTTTTCATATTCTTGCGGAGCTTCCAATTGCGGAATCGACGCTGGTATTCCGCCTCGCTACCAAAAAGTTCAGCTGTAGTCTAAGAAGTTCGATCTTACAGTACCTTCGATCAAAGTTGTATTCATTCTTCATTTTATCTCTCACTTCCCGAAGCGTCATTTTATCTGTGAGATAGAGCCTTCGCAATGTCTCTTCATGGAACTCCCAGTGGTCTCCCATGGTTGATAGCGCGGTACGTGTTAAACTTAGAAGGATTAAAAGCAGGTGTGAAAGAAGTGTATTTCGCCGGATTGATTGAAATAGATGAGTGAAGAACTACTGTTTGGAGCGGTTTTCGGGGCTGGGAATGGCAGCTTCAAGAATTTGTGAGCGGCGACGCCTAAAATCAATCGCCGCATCTCGATGCTGCATATCATTCGCTGGCAGAGAATAGACTGTTGATTGGCTGTGGCCAAAACCCTCAGTCCACCGCCCGGTCTTGCCCCGCCCATAAAAAAGGGAAAATTATGGGGCGGCCGGTTTCACTAGCCTTACTCATATCGATTGGCCAAAGCCAAAACCCTCACGCCGTCCAGGCTGCGTCTGAGTTGTGGCCTTAAAATCTCCCACATAAAGTTGACAAAATGAAGCTTCTGTGTGGCTGGCTTAGCTGTATACCAGGCATCCATGCAGACGTGCGATGAACCGCAACAGGCTCCTTACCCAAGCCCGCACGACGTCCTTCTAAGCTACGATTATTATCTTCTCCTTCATGCTAGTCGCCTTAAAAAACACTCTAATTTCATGTTTATTTGCTCTTCCCAAAACCCTCACGACTACTGCCTTTTTCACATTGTCGTCATCCAGGTCCGTCGGTTGCCACAACCCAACGAGCTTAGCAGCTTTCCTCGTGCTGATTGGCTTCCTCCAAAACCATCCAGTTGACGTAATCGTTGATGGTGAGGATGGAAACATATACAGCAATCTTGCTTTGCTTATTGATTGAAGACAGAATGAAAGATTTAGCTTTGTCGCATGGGTACATGCGTTCCTGTAACCCTGGGCAGCCACTAAATAATCTCCGCTGAAAACCATATATTCTTCTCAATCACCTTCTAAAATGTCTCTCTTCTCTTCAACCCAACTTTCTTGGTCGATCTACTGGAGGAAGAAGCTCTAAGCCCAAGCCTCGGTACTCGAAGTTATGTGAATGCCCTTCGCCAGTTACACCACTTCCCTTCCCGATAGGCTATATACTCCTATCTCATCACGGCTACTCCTGAGCCATGCCTGCCAAATCAATCAATTCGTCCACGGCCCCAGAGCCTTCCACTTCGCCTGCTGCTAAGAACCAGAGGTGTCCTTCCCAGACGTCCTTATGCCCAAATCCACCATCCTAACATGCGTTGGTCACTCCAGTATTCTGAAGGAGCACTCCCCTGCCACAGCTCATAGCCCAAACACAAACCTACCTCACCAGGGCAAATGCTCTTCGCAGGGCGATGGCCCTTCATCAACCTGTGAAAGGTACGCAGTCCACTGCCTTTCCCCAAGTCAACCTCACACTAAAACTATGCTTTCTCCAGCGGCGCGGAATCCAGTCAGAACAGCTCGTCATCCTTGAACCTTCCCACGACTTCAACGTCTATGTTGACCATATGGGTATATGAGACTCGAAAGGAGGAGCTGACCTTCGGCGAGCAGCTGGAGGAGAAGGAGTGAGAGGCTGACAATGGGCCACGTTTCTAGTCTGCGTACCAATTAGCAATCACTGCTATTTGGCAAGTCGGGACCAGCTGGGAGTTTAGATGGGATGTTCAAAATACCTTAATGGGGTTTGATGGGAAGGAGAGTAAGACTCTTTGACTCGCGACGGCGGCATTCCAAGTTCGGCTCCCCAGCTGAAGGTGTAAGCGTGCTTGTTATCTTATGGCGTGGTTAATCACGTCGTCAGGAGACAATCCAACGTGAACATCGCTACCTACTACACCGTGCTCATCCTGTGACCAGCTTTTCCCTATCCAGTTTGCGTTCGATTCATCGGGCTTGCGGGCTGTCATGTAGTCAATCCTCGGTAAAGTCAGGTGTTTAGGATACTGGAAGGTGTCTCCTTTGGTGAAGCTGGCTTGTCATGTCGCCAGCGTGTTTCGCAGCACATGTGTCGGTGTTTCGAATACTGCAGAGCTTTGGTCTGCAAGACGAGTATGAAATTGAGCTCGCGCGTCAATTGCCTCTTCACGCATCTGTTTTGCAATCTCACCTCCTTCCCGTCGCATAGCTTCAGCTTCACAAGTAGCTCTTTTACTATTGAGAATTTGATTGCGCTCTTCTCGTTTTGCAAGCTCTCTCCTAGTCAAACGTCGCTTTTTGTTTCTTGCCCATGGAACAGTCGGTTTCGCAAGTGCGTTAGGAAGTGTTGAGGGAATAGGTGATCGAGTCGTAGTCAACATGTCTTGTTGCTTTGCTCGGGATGCTATTTAATGCCCAGGTCTTTAAGTCTCCAAGCATCGACTCCCGCAAGAGGCTATATAGCCTCGACGTCTTAGATGGCTTGAATAAGCAAGCATTGCCGCATGAAGTTACCTACAGTAAAACCGAGGCTCATTGTGACGATAATTCAGTCTCATGGTTATGAAGAGAGATGGGATGTGAGAAAAGGGAAGGGGCGTGTCTTGCCAGGTCGCCCTGTCCATCTGAGGCAGCACATATGAGAGTGGCATTGGTGGCTCACTATGATATGATGAACCCCTGTCCTTGAGTGTTCAAAGGTTCATTGTACCGTTACGGTGGAGCGGGGTGTGATCCTGATCGCAGAATATGGAATGGGAGTGGATCTACCTGTCTCTGCTGATGTATTCTTAGCATTGATGTAGAGCTTAAATTGGCACAGAGAGTTCAAACTGCCGCAGAGCTTGTGTTACCGCAAGAGAGCTTAAATTAACGCGGGGAGCTTGAATTGATGCGGAGCTTGAATTACCGCAGAGAGCTTAAATTGACACAGGGAGCTTGAATTGCCGTAGAGAGCTTTGAGTGGATAGTGACGTCACCTCCTCGGCCATGTAGCTGAAGTGCCTTTGGGTACTAGAAACCACTTGTTAGCGATTTAAGTCCCCTATTTGTATAACCTTTAATCGCTGTTTTTAAATAATATCCCTCCTCGCTTCGCCGATTTACCACTGCATACTAACTTAGTTGCCTGCTGCTTTAAAACATTTACATTAATGTCAAAACCAACGCTTATGCTCTTAAACAAGATCTAAGCAGATTTTGGATGTTTTGCTTGTAAGGAGCCCTTTAATCGAGTGATACCAAATATAGTGTCGCCGCTGCTCTTCTTCTTGCGCTCGAGGCTGCATTTATTCTATGTACCCTAAAGTCGTTTGTGGCTTTCAACCCCTAATTTCTCTTTCTTTCACCATTATGTTACAACCTTCTTTCTCTGTTCTATTCGAATCTCCTTAACATCTAACTTTACCTGTTTCTGTTTTACATTATCAACCGCCCTCCTTCTTTAGTCGAAAGCATCCAAGTGCTAGCCCTTGTAAACTCATATCACGGTTTCCAAACCACATTCTTACGAACAGCATCTCTTTCTTTAACTCAAACATCCACTCAAACATCCACTCAAACATCCACTCAAACATCCACTCAAACATCCACTCAAGTATCCCTAGCATAGCAGCAAAAGCGAATAAGACGACTGCTCCAAGGCTACCACGACGTCATGCTTAGCGTCGAACTTTACGAAATGAAATATCGTTACGAGGCTTAATAAGTCAAGCTCTACGTCTAGTACTGAAGCCGCGAGTAAGAAGGCCTCTCCTGAGTAGGATATTAGTACTCCCGGCTTAAATTATACCTTTGCTCTACGATCGTATTTAAGCTGCGAATATGGATTTAGAAAGCCAAAATTTCTTTGATAATAAAGCAACTACAAAGAAGCATCGAAGGAACCTAATCCTCCGACCAGTTACATATAATCGAACAACAACGCTACAATATCATCCTCATTCTTCGCCGAAGCCAGGTGTAACGGCGTCCGCCCATCTGAAAGCTCAGCATTAACATCGGCGCCAGTCTCAATCAATACCCCCACAACACCTATGTTGCCAGCTTCAGCAGCCTTATGAAGTGCTGTGTAGCTTAAATCCGGGGTCTTTGCGCCTATATCCGCTCCAGCATCTAACAATAGCCTAACAGTTGCTTCTTTGCCTTTCCCTGCTGCAATTTGTAAGGCTGTCTCCCCAAAGCTATCCCGCACCTCCAAAGCGGGTTTATTTTGCAATAGCATCCGAAGTAGATGATCCGACTGACATCGTACGGCTTCGTGTAGGAGCGTTTCTTTTGTATGGTCCACGGCAACCATGTTCGGGAACATCTCGAGGAGAATTCGTACAGTTGTATAATAGCCATCCATATTCATCCTGTCAGCTATACGAAGTATAGCTGCACGACACTCATGCTCGGTAATGTTGAATTCAAAATCAAAGAGTCGTCTCACTACCTCAGCTTGACCGTTCTCAATCGCAACCTGTAAAGCTTTCGTGGCCTGCTCGCATTTCAGATCTAAGCTCTTTTCCCTGTCCAGTAAGGATGAGACAATAGTAGTTTGTCCACCGATTGCAGCAATCTGAATTGCATCGTACCCGCTTCTATTCTTTATATTAACATCTGCACCTCTCTCTAATAGCAGTTTGATCATTTCCTCTACCCTGCTATCTAGTGCGTGATGTAATGCTGTCATTTGGTGATAGTCGGGCGCATTAATCTCAGATGTATCCTTACTCAGAAGAAGGTTGGCTATGATGTGATTTCCTTTTCCAGCGGCGATGTGCAAGGCGTTCTCGTGCAGGTAACTGGTAGCCCAGATATTTGCCCCGTTCTTGATCAGCAGCTCTACCGAAGTAATCTGTTCGTACCGAACGGCTATCATAAGTAAAGTAACACCGTCTCGATTCTTTGCATTCACGGGTGCTCCATGATCTAGGCATAACTGGACTCCACTGCAATTCCCAGACATCACAGCCCGATGGAGATCGGTCATCCCTTCGTCATCTCTTATGAGGGGGTTGGCACCGTGAACCAGAAGATCACGTGCAATTTCAAAGTTGCCCATTTCGATCGCATACGTAAGGGCGGATTTATGGAATTCATCTAGACCATTGGTATGTGCACCACATCGTAGGAGCAGCCGTGTAACAGTATCTTTACCATCCCTCACTGCTAGGGGGAGCACTGAGTCCGGCTGAAAATGTGCGGGCCTTGTGGTGTCTTGAGTCAGTACTAACTCTAGTAGCCTAAATTCTTCTAGCCTAGCTGTTGATGAAAATCGAAATCGACGAACTTCGTCATTCATATCGCGATACAGTAGGCACCGGAGGGCAGATGCCCAACGGACCAAGAACTCGGGTAGATGAGGATGGACTCCAATCCAGCGACAAAATGAGAGCGCCTCATCTTGGGGATCGTTCGTGAAGAAGTAGGCCATTAGCTTTTCCTTGATAGTGTCGCTAAGAGGGAGTACGCGTATGATGTGGTGGGCATTGAGGTGATGGTCAACACCATATTCTTCAGCATAATACTCGAATCTCTTAAGATGCCAATCGCCGTCGTCATCGTCATCGTCAGTTTTAGATCGAATCTCTCGATAGGTGAGCCCAAAGTATGTATCAATACACCGCTCCAAAGCTAGAAGGTGAGAATTTAGAGGGCTATATTCCGGTATGTTTTCGAGATACTCGCGGACAGATAAGTGTGCGAAGCGAAAGGTATCTTGTTCAGAGTCATGGACGACAAGATTACAGCAGATACTGAGCACATCTTCCTTACGTATATCGAAATATTGACCGGATATATCAACAGATATTGCCACAAGAAACTCGCGAGTGCGGAGTTGGCGTTGTGCGCACAACAGCCATTTCATGACTCGGCTTGCCGACTCTGGATTCGGATATGCTGAGTTCGAGATCTGTTTGAGAATAATGTGGTATGATTCGTTGAGCTTCTTGGGAAGCCGCTTGAGAACGTGATGGACATTATTCTCAGTCTTTACCTCTTGAGGATCGCAAAGTGTTTCAATATGTAAGCTGACCAACCGGAACCTACAATTATTAGCCATATTTCAAATTCTTGGGAACATGTGGAACGGACATTCCCTGAGCTTGAGATATCAGACTTTCGACAATGAGCGTTTGTAGATCTTCTGAAACATTCCCACAAAGTAACTTTTCTTCCTCTATAGCCCTTCCCACTTGTAAGCGCACATAATCTTCAATGTCTTTCTGATTATCGTGGGTACTGATATAAAGATTCGGCAAGCCAGACAGCCTGTGGACAATATCATGATCGTCGCGACTACTAACAAATATCTTAAGTAGACTTTCTGATCTTTTGATGAGCTTGGTCAGCGCAAGCAATAGATCCTGTCGGCGTTGAGGATCGCATTCGTCAAGTGCGTCAATTATGATGGTGGCTGGGTTCTCTGAGAGGATTTCCAAAATGGCATCTACACTCTCGCCAAGGTCTAATTTTTCGGGTGGTCTACCCCTGGCCTCCTTCTCACGTATTTTGTATCTTTCGACGACCGGTGCTCGGATTGGCAGATCGGCATCCTCAAATGACAGCTGTTCTAAGATACATCTCATTATCTCATCTGGGTTTGCACGTTCAGGCTCGGCAGTATCCCTTGTGCAATAGAAATATGCTATAGGCGCTGGACTAGGATTTGAGTGGTCGTCTTCACGTAAACGCTTAATAACCGATGATCTGGACAATAAGCAAATGTTGAAGGAAAATGCGATTCGGACTCACGTGAGCATGCTCTTGCCAGATCCAGCTATATATGTTAGTCGGTACCCTAAAACCAAGAGTTGCCACTTACGAATGCCATGCAGCCAAAGAATAGACGATGAGCTTGACTTTCTCCACTCCTGGAACTTAGGTCTTTGAAAAAGCCAGTTGCAAGACCCCGGCAGAAGGGCTTTCGCTTTGCTTCGATGATGTTTCGTATATTGTACCATCGAGAGCCATTTACAGATTTCCATTCGCTTATCAACTACTTCCCCCTCAGTCAAGGTTTCCGACAGCTTTGCAATAGGTTTTACCTTGCAGGCAGTCATGAAGGTGTTGCAAATTGGTCGCCATCCTACTGATAGGCCCTTGGAGATCACTAAGAACCTGTTGGAGCAGCTTTTGCCGCGATACAACCGTCTCATGTCCTATTCGGTATCTGAGCACAACTTTTAAGAATTTGGAAGTTTTCACTCACCAATGCTGAGGTGTGCTAGTTGTCCAATGACTTCCTGCACGCCATCGTCTGTCCGCTCAAGCCCTATGGTCATAATCAGAAAATGCTTCGTGACTCAGATACGTGGACTAACTCTCTGCAGCCACCAGATTCGTATATGTATCCACATCCTTTTGAGCCTTGTTAATTGCATCGAGATATTGCTCGACACCAGCCTCTGGGCTCTTCAATACACTCTTAGCCACTCGCTCTGCATACAAGTCAGCTCGAACATGTTTTTGTAGCAGGATATGCTTACTAATAGTATTTTGTGCATAGTATTTTGCCGCCTTGCTCAAAAATACTAATATCGCAGTATATAACTTAACAACAGCTTTTGAAAGCTCGCTCTCTATAGCAGAAGCCTTCCCCAAATACAAGATCTCCAAAATCCTGCACCTCGCAATCCAATTTGTTACAACCTCTAACCCCTCTGCCATAGCCCCCATAGTCTGAGCATCATTAACAGCCACCTGCAGTAGAAATCTCACACCAGCCCATGGTAATGAGGAATGAACTGGATCATACTGCACAGCCATATCTCCAATCCAAATGAATTTCTCGATCCAAGTGGTGGTTTTGGCGAAGACATCGCGGAGGATGACCACTTCGCCTTTGCTGTTCTTGTATCGCCAGCGTTCGGCGAGACACTCATCATGTCTGCGCTTCACTACGAGGAGAACTTCCTGAATTGGGTTTTCCGGGCTGGAGTCGATGGGGAAGCGGTCATGGGGCTGCAAGGCCTCAGCGGCTTGGGCCCAGAGATCTGGTGGGGTTGCCATGCCAGGGATTGAGCGGTGAGGTGTCAACGTCGACCCTTAACAGGCACGGGTGGTTAAGGAACTACAGGAGAATCTTCCGAAGTATTATAAATCTATGGTACGGAGGACGAAGAGGTATGAATCACCATTTTTGCAAGTTGTGTGAGGCTGAGCATGAAGCTTTCCTTTTCGTGCATGAGCTCTAGTATTACGGAGACCATAACAGAGCTAGTATCGATTTTCGAATTTGACACAAAAGCTGTCAAGAGCTGTGTACGGTGACCAATTTGGCTATTCTGCCATTAACCAGGCCCCGGCGGGGTATGTCTTTTACAGTCGAAAGTCGAAAACTAGAAGAACAATAGTGCACGTCAAACACTGTTCCTAATGCCCAGTGAATCGACAAAGTCGATGACATCTTCTACCATTTCCTCAGGCATCTCATTACTATGTGGTTCGTATTGATCCTATCGTGGGGTTTTTGCCCCTAATAATGTTACGGCTCGCGATCAGTCATGATCACGTGCCACGCTATCACCTGACGATGCTAGGCTGTATATCTTCTTCTCTTTCCCCCACTCCTATCTCTCTCTCCTTCTTCTTTAGCTTTAGATTCTTATATGATTTGAGGGAAATGTGGAAGCCATGCGCACAGCGCACACGCAAACACACACACACGCACACACACGCACACACGCACACACCGCACACCGGGCACAGGCAAACCGGCAATCCCTCACCTTGCGGCATAGGCGAGGGGAGGACTGGGGATCAGGTTTGTGCGGCGTTTTGTTGATGGGGGTATTTTTTTCTTTTTGTATACAAAGATTCTAGAGAAACTGTACGATACAATGATACCAGAGATATCAATAAACGTGCGAATTATGGTTTAATACACGAATTGTTTCCTATAAAGAGTTTGTACCTCATGTCTCCTTCCGAAGTTATCTGATTCCCTATTCTCTCGCTTTTGAACACCGCTTCCCTCGACCGTACCTGCTCCCGCCATAGGACTGACCCATAGAACGACAGGCCTGTGTTCATATTACCTAAATGTCTAATTGAGGTGCAATTTACACGTGGGAGCGGGTGTTTGATACTATGGATTTCGAAAGGTGTACAAAGATTTAGGTGGTTCTCGCTTAATGTTTCAAGTACCCCTTAAATCACAGATGGGATGGCACAGCCTTGGGGTTACCGCGGCTTGTAGGACTTTTAGCCTGCGGCTCTGCCTTCGTAGGATCAGGCTATATAAGGGGCATCAACGCCCCTAAATCGTTTCGGAAATATACCTCATCATACAGTCATCGAAAATTTTTCTACTTTAATATCTTGGCATCATTTCAGATCGTTGACATGTTCTTGAAAGCACTTTTCAAAAATTCCCAATTATGATTTCTCCTAGCCTTATCGCCTTTACCGGCCTCCTTGCCCTGCGAACATCTACAGCCTACTCTGTACCGAGCAATGTCCAAAATTTTTACAATAGAGTCAAGGTAGCTGGCTCGTGCAGCAGCCAGCTCAAAGGAGGTTTCTGTGCTACTGACGATAGTGCGAACAGTAAGTATATTATGTTCCTCTCCAAGTTAACCAAAATTAATTCTATCCAGCTTTCTCTTACTGCGGCGACCATCTCAATAATGGCGTCATCTACCTCCAGGGGACCGGCGGCGCCTTAGCCGATATGGACGTCGACTGTGACGGTGTTCAAGGTGGAGCCGGTGACGATGGACGTTGTGGCTATTCAAGAGATACTCAAAGTCGGACTTCTTTCGAAGATACTGTGGCCAGCTACAATATAGGAGTCAAGGACTTGAATGCCTTCGTTCATCCATATGTTGTCTTCGGAAATGTTGGAACGAAGAGCGGATACGTGAACTTCGACCCAACAAGTGTAGGGGTCAAACCTCTCAGTGTTATGGCCGTGGTCTGTAATGGGAAAATGGTATGTACTCTCCTAATTTTCAAAGTTTCTTTTATGCCTTGGCGGGCCTAGCATTCGCTAACAGGTCATCATAGTTCTATGGAATTTGGGGAGACGAAAACGGTGATGACGGGCCTAAAGCTGTTATCGGCGAGGCTTCGATCTCAATGGCAACATTCTGCTTTGGAACTAGCATGAACGGTATGTAGAATCGCGTTTTCTCCCATTCCCATTCGAATCTCTCGATCGAGTGGCGCTGACTCTAGATTTGAAGGAAATAACGGCCACGGTGCCACAGACGTTTTGTATATCGCCTTTACTGGCAATGACGCTGTGCCAGGTGCCAATGGTGCAGCCTGGAATGCTAGCTCAGCCAGCGCTTTCGAAGACAGCATCAAGACTCTAGGTGACAAGTTAGTCGCTCGGATTGGCGGTAGTGGAGGTGGCACAACTTCTGCCACGGCAACTTCTACCACGGCAACCTCTGCCACGGCAACTTCTGCCACGACAACTTCTGCCACGACAGCTTCTGCCACGAAAACTTCTGGATCATCCAGTGTTTTCAGTGGTAGAGCTCATCAAACGATATATTGCACATTTTATTTTATAATAATGGAAGGCATTAGACTGGTAATAAACAATATAATATAGTTTACCTTAAGGTATTTAATATATTAATGTTGCCCCGTCCCGATCCCCCGCCCATCCCCGCCAAACATGGAACCCTCCTCCAGATCTCAATGCTTTCCGCGCTAAAATGGGGGAGCCGGAAAGTATTAGAAAAAGGATGCACGAGTCATTTGATGCTTCGTACATTGCGAAAGGGAAAGAACCGAAGGGTGATAAAACCGATACGACAACGGCTCAGACCTGGTAGGAACTACCAAGATGGTCCGTATCCGGATAGGAGGTATGAGTAGAGGAATGCTTAGTTATGGAAGACAGAGATATGGTCGAGCTCACTGGCTGTGAAGTGATCCCTGAAGGTGGAAGTACAGGATACTTCAACCGGAGAATGTGTTTTGTGACTGCACGAGTCTCTGAACGAATCGCTGAGGGCTAGTAACCCACCTGGGCATGATTCATATCCAGCTCCAAAGGACTATAAAATACCTTCAGCTTTCCCTTCCCCGCTCCCTCTCACCCTCTTTCCAAATTCCACCCACGATTTAAATCAGCAAGCACACCTAAAAACCGGTTCTAAAAGCAGCAAAGCAGAATGTTCTCACCTATATTCAGCACAGAAGAATCCCCGAAATCACAATTATCGAAGTGTTAGCAAGAAGGAGCCATCAGATATATGGAGAAAAATTCATGAGTTGATTGAGGAAGCGTGGAAAGAAGAGAGAGGTGATAGAAACCGATACGCAAACGGACCAGGTACTAGTAGGTACTACCGTGAGGGTCCGTACGATGTGAAGTATTATTGAGTGTAGTCTAGAAGGTTGAGAAGGGTTATGTTGGTAATTTTAGAGGAATAGGAGATTTCGTTAAGCTTGTAATACAGCATCTGGGAGTTGTGAGGTTTAAAATTGATCAATTGAGAGACCTAGTGTATGAATGACGTGAGTCGAGACAATACGCGTCTTTATATCTTCTACATTATGTGAATGAAGTGAGTGGTTCACCCACGAGACCATGGAATGTGATCAATACCCAGCTCCAGGTATTTAATCCTCATTCTCCTGAACTCCAGAACTCCCTGCCAACAATTCATTCTACCCACCGCACACATTCAAAACCTAGAAGCGAGATACTCAAAGAACAAGAAAGAAAATGAAATCTACTCCACCAGAAATGGAGCAACAAAGAAACAATTTTTCGTCCTGGATCCCGAGACGGCAGTGCTCTGATCCTCGACGTGGTCTTGGTTGCCAATGTGCGCGCGACAAGAAGCCATTAGATCCCAGCGAAGCGATCGAAAAGGCTGTTGATGAGTTCTATGCTGAGCTGAGCAGGGAGGGAAGTAAAGGATCTGATCGCGTCTTGGTGGTAGAGCCTGAGACGAGTCTCACGCGATATGTTGATGCAATATTAGAGTATAAGAAACGGCTCTGGAAGTAATGGAAACACATCAATGGGTTCACGACGTGGCGAAGAGCTTTCAGTGTTGCAGGACACGGCAACGTACATTTGTGTCCGGACGTTGAGGGGAAGTGCAGGCTTGAAACATGTCGCTTCACAATGTCTTACTTGAAGAATGATTATGAGACTTCATTCCCGTAAAGCTGCGGACGTACTTGATGCTGAAGAGACATGACAGACTCCGAGACTTCTTCCTACAGTAACAGTGGAATGAGCTGAGAAGAAATAAGAAATACCTCGATCATCGTCGAGCATGAGAAAGTATTTTCTACCGAGAGCTCCGGGAAACTTTCTTGGCTTCCTCCTTTGCCAAGAGGATACAGGTCACCAAACCTTCAAGACAGCCTCAACAATACGTAATAACGAGCAATCAACTGACGAACTGGACTTGTTTCAATCCCTCCGTCATCCAGAGGAAGATCATGCATATCTTCAGCTGAAGGAGGTCGCACAAGATGCACGTGATGTTTCAAGTTCAGCTCCTCGCACGTGCCAAGCCCAAACAAGGAGAGCCCCTGAATGACGTAGAGCAGTTCGTGCTTCAACAGATGAATAGGAGCTCCAAAACTACAAAAGAAAAGATCAGACCGGAAGAGAAAAGTAAGACGTTTCCTGTGTTTTTGTGTATCGCGACTTGCAATATGATAGGCATCTCCGGATCTTTAAAAATAGGCCTCGTATCTGTATGGATGACCCGCCTCGCATGCCCGGACAGCCGAGTGGAAATGTGAAGCCGATGCGAAACCTCGGGATGTTAATAAAAAAAATGATGACATTTATTGAGTTTGGGGCTGTGCTGGGAGATGAGACGGGACGGAGGCTCTTGGAGGTCTGGAAAGGATGAAGAAGGAAAGTGCGTCATGGACATGGGCGTGAGGATGTCATTGCATTGCATTGATTTACGAGGTCCAGGAAATAAGAAGGCTGTAGGATGACTTTGCTGTCGCTGGAGGGACTTGGAGATTTGGCGCCATCCCACCGGGTTCAATGATAGCTGAAGACATGTGATGCCCGTATTCTCTTCCCGCTGTTACACAGTGAGAGAATCTTCACAATGCATTTCGGTGGATTCGGTCATCAAATCCACATGATCTTGCTTGCATCTATTGAGGTTGACAAAGCTGAAAGTTCTCGAATTTCTGCGAGATCAAGCCGTTGTGCTCTGTCTCCAGTTTTCGTGACAAGGAACGACGACACCAAGATCCCCGTTGACGGCCAAAACGGGAAGTGGGAGGGTCGCGTCCTAGGCCTTGTCGAAGGATGAATTAGGTTAGGTGCCTGCATAAGTGCACAATAGCCTGAAAAGTTGTGCGGAGACGGATTGATGGTCTTGGCGCGTGGCCTTGATAGTGCGACACTCTGAGTTCGAATCATCTGAATATCTTCAGGCTCAGGCTTTTTTTTGGGAGGGACCTGACATCTCCCATAAACTTTTGCTACTGTACTGTACAGCCTTCAATCCAGTCCAAGCACATATATATGTATGAGTGTTGAATCGTTGACTTCTTTGGCTTGGAGAAGATTGACAGCGATGCGGCCTCAAGAATAATTGCCTCACAATTTACAAGTTCACTCCTTCGTCTGAACCTCGTCGTTGATGATTCGCTGCGTCTGCATTCTGCCGCGACTCCCTGTTTGCTATAGTACTTGTAAAAGATAAGGGAGTAGAAAATTGAAGGGTGCGTGTATATATCCAGCCAGTCATTGCTCACGATTTCGTGGTACCTGGAGCTAGTCCTTGCTGAAGCCCGTTAGCGTGACCTAGCACCGGCCAGGATTTTCAGAGAGCTCATTTCCCATACGGCCCACCACCAGTCGACTCCCAGTCGCCCAGTCCTTTTCCAATCTCTCCTGCTGTGTTCATCCATCCCAAACCGAACCTCCTCATCCACGATCGCTACGGGACAATCATCGTCGTCGATGACTTACATTCTCTCACAATAATCGATTCTTTCTTTCCAGAGGCACACTCGTTACGGCCTCTTTCGTGATCATCCATTCCCGTCAAACTCGCGTATCACTCAACTACTAGATCCATACCAAGGGTGACGTTTCGCACAAACGAGGACTCGAAACAACGGGACCCATAGATCATCACTCGATCATCCAGACCACAAACATTCATCGAAGGAATACATTCAGTCGAACCACTCACTCGACCCCTCAACCGTCCAAACAGATGTCCTCGTAGGAAGATATCGTCAACTATCGCGGTTCTTGATCGAACGACCCACAAACGCGAATCGAGTAAGGCAGATTCATCGAACTCGACTGACCTTTCCATCGACCCCGAGGCCTCGGCCATCAGACCTTCCATCATGAAGTCGATATCATCCCTCACGTTCTTTGCAGCAGCTGCCCTACTCGGCGCTTCAGACGCTGCCGCCGAACCAATTCCAGCTCCAGCAACCTTTGCAGCCCGACAATACAACACGCTTACTTACGAGGGCTGCTACTCATCAAGCTCCGGCTTGTCATTCAACGCTTCATATCAATTCAACACAAAGGGCTATTGCCAGACACTATGTGTGCCGGCGGGTTACGCTGTTCAAGCCACAACCAACAAGACCGACTGCTGGTGTGGTAACGACGTACCTCCTTCATCCAGCAAGGTTGATGATTCAAACTGTAACGACCCTTGCGCTGGATATGGCACTGAGATGTGTATGTTCTCTTTGGATTCGGATATGGTCTTTGGACCGGGCTGACATGATCAACAGGTGGTTCGGCGGGATCAAAATACTTCTCTGTTTATTTGACTGGTCTCACGAACAGTGTTGCCAGTGCTGCTGATACAACCTCCGCGAGCTCATCCGCTACCACTCCTTCATCTACCACCTCTGCCAAGCCATCTCTTGTCACAGTTGGAGGTAATTATTAAATTCTTGTTATTACAGAAGCTCGGAACTAACATTGAACAGGACAAACCGTTTTTGTAACCGCCAGTGGCTCCTCGACTGCAACATCCAAATCATCGAGTGGTGGAGGACCAAGTAAGGCTGGCATCGCCGCAGGCGCCGTTGTCGGTATCGTTGCCATTGCTGCAATTGCCGGAGGCATCTTTTTCTTCATCCGCAACAAGAGAAGACGTGAAGTCGAGGAGGAATACAGAAGAAATGCAGCTGTTAGCAGCTTTATTGCTGGTGGCAAGCCACCCACCAGCAGCGGTGGTGGTTCCTCATTCACCGATACCCGCCTTGACCCTGTCATGGCTCAACGGAGGATGAGTGACGGCAGCATTGCAGACAACCAAGACTACTCCAGGAGGATTCTCAAGGTATGTTCAGCATCAACCAATGGCTGACCGACATACTAACAATCTTCAGGTCACCAACGCATGAGTAGAGAATTGACGAAACGAGTTCTTACGTCCCTTAGCCCTCCTTCTCCATCACACGGCGTTTACGGTCCTTTGGCTCGATACGGTCTGCTTTGGTCTATCCCCTGTGTTTAAGGCCTCTGGTGTTGTGTATAGGTGTGGCGTCGATGAGGCAATGAAATCACTCTTTCCCTCAAGGGTCCGTTTTCTTTAGGCATCATCTACGATACACAGGCGTTTGCCAAACGTCTGATCACACCCGTCCAGTCCTTTCCCAAAAAAGATTTCGCTTCTCCGAATCCGACAACATTTCTCCTTTTCCTGATCTCGCCCTTCATCCTGTCACCACCCGTTTATACCCGCCCCCGAATTTCTACGTTTGGTTGTGGGTGGACATCTTCCAGCGTGAGAAATCTTGGTCACCAATGTCGGATCTGGCTTCTGGCTTGGGGGGACCTGTGTATTTTTATCTCAATCTGTTGGAAACAGATGACAGATCGAAGGTGGGAGGAACTACTGAGGATGGTTGCTGCAGTAGTATAGATCCGGTGTAATGAAAAAATCAATCCGTTGTATAGAAGTGGCTCGACTTAGTGCTCCCACATTTCACTTCTTCATGCATGTCTTCATTCTGTATGTCAATAATTATTGTCTTGCCATCGATATGCCATTGATGTTGTGGTAAGTGCCATATTGCTGTCGTTGCCTTTGCATGCAAAGCGATCGTCTGCCCATCACTTTCCTTCTAATCAAGGATGCGACTTTCGACCGACCAGCGTGTTCGAAACCGCTCACATCAAAGCTCGTACCGACCTCCAGTCGACCACTGCACTCATCGTGGATTTCCTCGAGTACCTTGCGATCTTCAAACGTCACTCTGCTCAACAACCACTTCATCGTCCTACTTTACTACATCAAACGACATCAACCTCACAGCAACTCAACTGCATCTTCATCCTCACCTCAGCCACATCCCCCCTCTTCACTCTCTCTCACATTTCCTCACTCTTCGCCGTTCCCACTACCCACCACCCACTTTTCTATCCAGCTTGCTCAACTACATCATTTGACACAAAGCTCCTCATGGCCATCCAGCAGTGGGCTGCAGGCTAGAAGAGGATGTCGGGCTCGGTGCAATGATATGGATAGTCTTACTACTGTTGGATTGGATTGGTTGGTAGATTGGATGGTTGGGTATATTAGTGAAGTGAGAGGGAGGGGAGTGTGGTGCTGCTGGTGCTAGAGCTGAGGTTGGACGTAGTTGTATGGTGCTCGCAGGGTCTTGGCGAGTCTCTTGGAAGAGACGACTGAGAGACTCGCCTGGGGATTTGCTCACGTTGTCCAAGAGCTGGGGAAGGTCATATAGGACGAATACGATTCTTTAGAGGTGTTTTGTGGTATTATCCCTCATTCCCAATATTTGGAAGAGATTGATTACGAAGTGTAATCCGTCCCAGAGCACCTTCATCACTCAACGAACTTCCCTACCTCTCACGATACCGAATGGCAACTACAAGGATAAATCGTAGTATATTTTTAAGGGCTTCGAAAAAGAAGGTGATGTATAAGGTGCATGGGGGATTCATGCACGATAACATAAGCACAAGCTGCACGAGGACGCCTCGCGGGCCGCCTTGCACCTCACAGCCTCGCGCTTTATCTCGACGACCATCAAGAATGTTTTCTCCTCTCATGCACTCAACAAACCATGGACGTGGTCTCCTCTGTCGCAGCGGTCGTCGGACTCGTCTTCAATTTTGCGACGGCGATTAAAACCTGCAATGACCTCCGCGGACGTTATAAAGATGCGGAGAAAACGATCGGGAGCATCAGGCACGAGCTAGAAACGCTACAAGGCGCTCTGCAGGAATTGGCGAATCTGATGATGCACGATGCTTCGGCGTTGACTTCACGATGGGATACGAATAAGACACTGCCGGGGACGTTCGACAGGGCTCTGAAGGGCTTTAAGCGGACGATTAGGGGTCTGCAGGATGATATGGAGTCGCTCCGGGGTAGTGGGCGGTTGGGGAAGATGGATAAGGTCAGGATGATTTGGAATGAGGATAGCATGAAAGAGCATCTTGTGCAATTGAGGGCGCAGTCGAGTGCTCTGCAGTTGCTTTTGCTTGTTCTTCAAACGTAAGCACTCTTCCATAAGCACCCAGACCCTCGCTATGGACTCAAGCTTAGGGCCCAGCTGACTGAATGCAGTGGATCAATCTCGGATGTTAAAAACAACCTCAACAATGTCGAGGCTGTTCTCGTACAACTCTCCATCTCTACGAATAACGGTGGCAAGGGAGTAGACGAAACATTACCTGCCTATCGCAATGACATTGCTGGACCCTCGCATATTCTGGATCAAGAGGAAGATCTTTTGGACCTCGATTGGTCGGTCGTTGCGCCAGATCAAGCCACTCCGTCGCCCCAACTGCCTTCTGGTAATATGGAGATCGTCGAGACTGCCTCCAAATCTCCTGCCGAAGAAATTATAGAGAACAGAATCAAAGGCAGTGAGAGTAGTGCTCTCACCCCGAAGCCAACGACTCAAACATCTACCACAGCATCGTCTAGCCAAAGTGCACAAACTTCTGCTATTCTTTCACACAGCACCGGTGCAGTCAATGCGCAGGAAAAGACGGCTGCAGGCCCGTTGTCGGATCCTGAAATCCTCGAGAGCTCAGAGACTTCTGCGTCCGTGGTTCCGAATTCTGAAGAAGCTATTGGAAGTTTGAAAGCAGGTACCACTCTGGATTACGATCCCAGAACTTCTCCCCCGGCTCTAATACGAGCTGTCCACCGGGGTGATATCGAAGGAGTAAAAGAACTTCTGGTAGCTGGCAGCGACATCGAGGCTTACCATCCAGCCAATGGCAGAACCGCCACGATCGTCGCCGCATTTCTTGGTGATTCGGCAATACTTCAGGTCCTTCTCGATCATGGTGCGTCTGCGGGGGCTATCGACAAGACCAAGCGCACTCCATTACACTATGCGGCTGCAGAAGGATGGGTAACTTGTGTCAACCTCCTTCTTTCATATGATGCTCCTACCGACTGCAAGGATATCAACCGGGACATTCCATTGCACTGCGCTGTCCAACGTAGTCGAGAGGACGTTACGAAAGTTCTGTTAGCTCGACAACCCGATCCTTTACTATCCTTAGGTAGGAATGGTAGGAACATCTTACATCAAGCAGCGGCAAAGGATAATATCGGAATCATCAACCTCATTCTTGATCATATACGAACAACTGAGCATGGGCATGATTGCTCAAATGCAGCAGGCAAGGCATCAGAAGTATCCCCCAGCTGCGATTGCCCTATAACATATCCAGGCATAGATGCGGAGGATTATCGGGGATTCAATCCTTTTCAAATTGCCATAAGTACAAGGGCGCAGGCTCCAGCTATTGTCTCACTGTTGCTCCCATTTTTCCCGTCTGGAGTGGATGCCCCGCGAGTGAGTCGCGGTTGGTCCAACAAAGCCCTTTTCTCAAGCAATATAATTGATTGGACCAGACCATTGCACATTGCTGTGGATTTTTCTTTGGACGTCCTTCAAGTACTGCTCAATGCTGGTGCCAATATCGATCTTCCCGACAGTACTGGCCAAACTCCGTTGGCTGCTGCAGTACATTGGAAGAAAGAGGAAGCTTTCAAGGTTCTTTTGGCTCATGGCGCAAACTACATGACTCTTTGCACCGAACATCCCAACCAGACGCTTTTAGAGGAATCCGTGCAAGCTTTCTCCCCTACCATTCTCGACGATCTGGTCGCATCGCGTCCGGGTCTTGACCTCACTTCAGCTGCTGCGAGAGCGGTCCTTAGACAAGCCCAGATTGGTGGCAGATGGGAGACAATTCGAAAACTTGTCGAACAATGCACCCGAAGGGACCGAATAGGAAAGATACTGGACGAAGAATATACACTTTTTCATGCTCTCATGACCTCCACACCAGAAATTATCGAATTCTTACTTCAAAGTGGCGCAAATGCCAACGTAGCGTTTAAGTACAACCCCAGGATTCAGCAGGACTTCAAATTCTGGCACATGCCCATCCATGTCGCTGCGAGTCTTCCAACACCTGATATGGCAGAGGTCTTGTTGAGAAATGGGGCGAGAATTTTATGCAAGGATGGCAATGGGTGGTTTCCGGTACATTTGGCTTTAAAATTTGCCGACAAGCAGACGATTGAATACCTTTTGGCTGGGTCGATGGATGAATTTGAGCGCATCGAAAAGGCGGGGCGGTCAACTTGTGCAGAGAACGATCGTTTCCATGACCTTATGAAAAGGGGGTTGAATATTGCTTGCAGAAAGGGCTCGCTCGACAGCACTAAACTGTTAGTGCAACTCCTTCCCAGAGTGAGTGACTCGGTATCCGACGACATCGCTTATGAAGGGCTTCGGAGTGCAGTCCAATTCGGCCGGAGAGAGCTCACGGAGTATGTCTTGAATCTCTACGATTTTAATAATGCGACCTTGCGTCGTGTCACCCTCAATACCGACTTCGAAAGCCTTGAAGCACATCGAGAACGCCCGGGAAACAACTTTAAGGATTACGAAGCATGCAAACGGCTTGTCCTGGATGCGGCGTATCCAGATAAAAACAAGGGCCGGACGAATAGATCAAAAGAGGAGAGACTAAATGTTATATGGAAAGAAATTTTCAACTGGGCCTAGTTGAGTTGTGGAAAGCTATACATGGCTTTCCATCACCGTTGACGACATACTTCGGCCCGCACTGCAACTGGCTCTGTTCGTGGAACTGTATCTAAGCGTCTGGAAGTCCGGTGACGAGATAAGGTGCTGGATACTTTCTATGATGAAGAGGCTGCCATGTATGGCCAGGGGCCGACTGACAAGCAGAACATAATCTTGGGGCGAGCGATGATAGTGTCCAGAATCTTGGGAACTTGGTAGAAGGGTCGGAGAAGATTCAAGAATGGTGCGACGAAGTGTAGTGAACACAAAAAATCCGAGATTTGATGGAGTGGGGTGGACCTTTCCAAGAGTTATTGCAGGATTCACTGATGGTACAGTGAATAGAGACAGGCAGAGTACCGTGGAAGGGTACTTGACTTCACAGAAGAAGAGCGTATACACCAGGTGAGCAAGTTGGGACGATACAGTGTGAGATCGGAGTGGTGGACTGGCGAGGTGGGGGTTGAGAAGAGGATTGATTGCTCCTGCAAATCGTTGTCAGTTCGTTGGATGACGGGGTTTGGATTTGAGGAGAATATGTGAAATGGAAGTTTTTGAATAATTTCTGGTATCTTTGAACAAGGTTGGATGTATCTAACTCGTCAGTAACTGTGAGGTAACGGGCATAAGACTGTCATGGCTGAGTGATCATAAGAGACGTGCCTTCCTTTCTTGTGCATGGTTTCCCCTCGACGTCTCTCAGATTCGAGTCGTAAAAACTCCCAAACCTGAATGAGCAGCTACGTTCTTTTTCATTGGGCACTTCCCAAGCATCGGTTCCACTTCGTGGGTGAAGTTCAATCAAGCTCTCTCCAAACCTGCGTCACAGCATGCGCACAAATCCAAGGACAAGGTTCCCTCAATCATCCAAACGAAACTCTAAGTCATCTGATTTATTGCGCAATTTAGAGTTCGTCATCAGCCAGGTTCACCTTCTCCATACAATACCGAAAGTGGAGTGTTTCGAGAAGTTGGGTGGGCGGCATTTGGTGTTGATGGAGAGGAGTTGGAGCGAAAGAAGGGAAGGAAGGGGGGCGCTAGTGCCAAACTACGATCTTTGTGCGAGTATAAACCCTTCCCCGTCGGATTTGAAATCGTCGTGGCGGATGTTCTCCTTCCCTACTTTTCATCTCATTTTAATCTAGGACATTGCACGGCGACGTCGCTGTCGATGTGGGATGCAAACCACAAGGGTCCCATCACGAACATTAGCATCGTTGATTAATGAAGGACACTGGGCGTGCTTGAGAGATGTCAAATCCTCCTTCATTAAACGGCAGCGATGTTATAAGGCACGCCACCAAGCGGATGTATTCATCGTGTGCCGATGGGATCATCGGGATGCGAGGGTCTCATTCTGATCCAGTGTTTGATTGAAGGCCATCTACATATGTGTGCCTTGCTGAAATAAGCCTGTAGCACCCCAAATCTCCAATCGCGACTGTAAAATACCCACGACGCTGGAATGATATGTTCTTCTGCTGATAGAGATGTCATAAAACAGTACGCATGGTACAGTTTGTATTCAGTGCCAGCCGTGAGGCCAGTCGGCATCTCTTATGCGGCATCACTCACGCTAGCCCAGCCCTCTTCCCCGAACATATGGGGCTGACAGGACCTCATCTTAATCGCCGAGCTTCGATATAGGAAGAACTGAAGTCCGAGCTACGATTCGGCGTCTTTCTTTATCTACCTAGCGCTTTCTCGAGTTTTTAGGCTTGGAGCCCGTCACCGCAATCGTCAACGCTTCGGTGACGTGGTAAGCTTGACGGCACTTCGCGACCTTACGAGAACGATCTTCACCGAACACTCATCGAGCGAGCGAGAGGCGAGTTGTGCGATGTGCAACAGAACTTGAGTCCTTTCTTCCCCGCGTCGTGAGCCATATGCATGGCCCGTATCACAACCGTATCACTCACGAAAATGCAACTAGAGGAAGGATTGCCAGGAAGTGGACTTTCATCGCTGACAGCTCTGACATATACAAATACTGAAATTGCCCAACATCTATGCAGTATATACTTCTGACTCTATCTCTCTCTACTCGACTTCTGCGGCATGAGCAAACATGATTCGTGAGGGACCCTTCAAAACGCCATGAACGATAATGAAAGAGCGCACAATGCACATCCGTAGACATGAAATACCCAGTATCTCAAAACACACTCATCCATCTCTTGACAAGCTCTATCAGATATCCACACCAACCCTTCCCTATATTCAAAACTCCAACTGCCATTCATTCACCCAAAGTGAAAGTCTATGCACCAGTAACAGCACTCTCCTTCAACTCCCACCGTTCCTCCTGTAATGCCTTCAACACCTCTTTCCCTTCCTCAGTCAGCTCCGGCTTCCCGAGAGGCGTGACGGCGCCGGTAAAGAATCGTGGCTGCCACGCCGTCCCGGTCTCTTCTCTCTCTTTCGCTTTCTCTCGTTGCCGCTCTTCTAGTTCTTGCTTTATGCTTGTGGCGCGGGAAAACTGCTTCGACTTGATGGCGTCTGTGACACCGGACCAGAAACGAAGAGATTCGTTGGGTAGTTGCTTCTCGGTTGGTGGAAGGATCTTGGGGGCTACCGATAGGGGAGTTAGGTCCATGATCAGGTGTTTAGTCTCCTGGGGGCGCAAGTTAGCTTCATAAAATAGGAGAGGTTTCGAAGGGGGCTTGCAGATTTTGCGCCCAGAGAGAAATACAACTTCTCCCTCCAATTCCCCGTTATTCGCGCCAAGACATCTTTATCCGGAACGTCTCGTATTCTGGTCTTGTCGTCGTTGTCAGGATCATAGCGGAAGACAACCCCTTCCACTTTGTTTTGCGTTTTCCCGAGCCAGCCTTCTTCCAAGTAGTGTAGGATAGTCTTTATCTTGGTCTTCGTACAAGTGATATAGCATTGATCCCCAACAGTGACGCTTAAGGCACCACGCAGTAAACCTCCCAGATGAGCAGCAGGGTGGGTTAGTTGGTATTGCTCATTGTCGCGCTTCGCAAGTGTAATGAATATCCCCAAGTTGTGTTCCCCAGGAGTAACTTTGATGCTTGTTCCGGTGAACTTTGCAGAAAGTTGGTCGAAGCCTCTAGCAGTAAGTCCTTTCTCGGGACAATCGACGAAGAAGGCTGAGACTGGGGGATGATGAGATGTTTGTTCTGTGAGATAGGAGACCCGTATGGGGTGGTCGGATTTCGCAACTGTGTTGGCAGTCTTTGGAATCGTGGTAGTGGAGGCGTTCTTCGAGGCTAGCGGGGTCTGTTTGTTGGACTTGATAGAAGACGCAGAACTACTTGGCGCAGTCCGCATTTTGCTTGTGTCGATAGGCGGAGCTGTATCTTCCACTTCCCAGTTGCACTACCCAGTGATCAGTTATGAAACTATCATCCTGTTCTAGCTTCTCTTACCCGGAAAAATTCGCCCAGTGTGGAGTTGTAAGGTTTGCATGGCTTCCCCTTAACATATTTCAGGTCCTTGGTAAACCAAAATCGTAACACTTCCAGCATTCTATCTAAGGCATCATCTGAATCTCCAATTGCAATGAAGGTATTCGGTTGGTCGAGGTAATTCCAATACTCAAGATTCGGGGTCGGTTCCAAAAGTTGGGCGGGTAAAGAGAATCGTACTGAAGCAATGTCTGCAACGCCAATGAATCTGCGAAGAGTATAGTATATTAGCAGACGGTTCTTGGAGGTGATTTTCTTGAATTTTCGAGAGCCTGTTTCAAGCTAAGTGGAACAGAAAGCCTTGCGCATTGCCACTGAAGATAGCGGTGTAGAATGGAAAGAAGCTGTTGATCTGCCCCTCCTTATAGAAGTAACGTACTTTCGCAAGATACCCAAGAACATCCGAAGCTTCGAAGTATCATCAGGGGGCTTCTCTGCAGCGGTGGTGGGATTTACGGATGACGATTCGGAGGCAGTTGAGGGCGAGGTTGAGGCTGGAGAAGCCTCGAAGGAACCTGAAGATGCTGAAGCCATGGCTGGGTATTTCTGTTGCGGAATAAATAGGCTACAAAACTGAAGTATGACAGGTTAGATCCGTCGATATCTGTCCGGTTTTTGCGATACGTGGTTGCACGAAGGATGCACAGTTTGAGAATTGCGTCCCAGCCAAAGCTGGTGACGTTCTGCCGCCGCGATAAGCCGCCCCTGATAATGAACCAGGGAATATTTCGGTAGGACCAACCTAGAGGAACACAGGGCCAACTGGACTCGACGACCTGGGGATTTTCTTGAATGATGATAACTTTGGAGATGAATAGTTGTAAAGAATGAAACTTAACTTGGCGGGAAGAAGATCAGTTTCCAAATGCATCCTGATTATCTCGTGAGGGCATTTACGAAGTTTCTCCCTCCGTCGAATCCTCACCAACCTATCGTTCTTCCACGGGACGGATTCCTGTCCAATGCGCGGCCAGAATTTTTGACAGCCTCGACAGCCGCATCGAGTCAGGTAGCCTTGCGCAATTGTAATGGCTCCAAAGAGAAAGTCATTCTTGAACGTATCGTCGTGAAAATTCGAACATAAAGATTCATCAATTCATCGATGTCAACGTCGAGAAGAGGCTACCATTCAGGTCGGTGCATCATTTCTGGAATGGATTTGAACGATTCATGTCTTGCATGCCCATCTTCGAAGAACGTTTTGATTTGGCTGAAAGCCATTGTGTATTGGGTATGAATCTTTTCCACCCTTCCTTTATCCTTTCCCATAAGCTTACTTCGATGCTAGATCCAGATCGGACCCGAATCATACAATTCCAACACTTCACATTCACCACCTCACTGCGTATTTCGGTAGTCCACCACAATTTTTACCTTTAAGGTATCTTCTCAATCTGTCTATTCCCCGGGAGCTGAATGGTCCTGATTCACGCAGCGCAACACTTGAACCGGATTTCCTTCTCAAAATGCAAGTCAGAAAATGGGCCTTTTGTGTAAGCGCAAGAAGCTCGGTTCACGGTAGGAAAGAACTTACCCTTTGAATAATCCTTGCCGTGACATCGGGGGCGTGCTACGGAGACATCGCCTAGAAGCATCAATGACCTCATCCTATAAAAAACCTCGAAGATCGGTACCCTATTAGGTTTTGCAGATCTCAGGGCGAGGAGATATAAAAAGAAACTCTCCTGTCTGGGATCCAACCGTTCCACAAAGAAGTGGGCCGTTCCTGAACCCTTCCTTCCATAGGGTGGACCCCACGATGGCAAATATTTCTTCATGTATTGCGGTGGCGTGGCGACTTCATCGCAAATGCCAACGCGCAGTTGAGCTGTCGAATCGGAGATCAGATGGAAAGAGTAGGGTACAGAACATGCGGAGGTGCCATCGTGGAAGCCCGTATTATTTGCCCTGTCAACCTCCAAGTCAGGAAGCTGGCCCGGTAGCTTTTGCACGAATTCGGATTGCTATCGGCACAAGCTTGGGGCCTTTAATCGGAAAGTCGTAAACTTTGATAGCCCTTGTAAATGTTTAGAGCGGCCTGTGGCTGGTGACCTGGGGCCGGAGGCGGGTGGAGACAATGGCGACTGAGTACGATTCAGGAGGGCGGAGCAGAGGTGGACGAACAATGAATTCTCAGAGCGGTGTGACGTCTGTGTGAATGGGGCAACACGATATCTTCAAAAGTGCAAAGATCAAGACTAAAGTGCAGAGTAAGCCAATACAGTTCCTGATAGGTCAAAGCTTTCCAGGTCGAACACAGCCACAGCTATGCCAACGTGACAACTCATAGATCGTCCATCTCCGGCGTCATCTGAACCTGCTTAAGTGTTTCAGACTTGCCCTACCCCAGATTCGACGGTCTAGAACAGACATTTGTACTTCGTATGTACGGAAGGGGGTTTCAAGAATTGAAGACCACCCCACTGTATTCTGGCAATTTGTGGAGAATTTCGAAGCTCTCGGCGTCTTTCTATGGTAGGGCTGGTTCACCCACCGCCTTACATGGGGTGTCTTCAATTCTTGAAACCCCCTTCCGTACGAGAGTTGCGATATGATCACGTTGATAACAGTAGCTCTTAGCTCACTGTATGCAGGATTGTGTGCTGCCACGTACTAAGGAGCTGACCTTGTCAACAATAGGAAATGTGCTTCGTCAAATGATCAAAATTCGGTGAAATGGCGAATGAAACAGTCGAGAAAAAAAAGAAGCGATGACGCAGGTGGAGTAGCTGTGCGGGTATCACAGGTTCAAACTCTCGACATGTGTAACTTTGGACAAATCGAAATACTCAGGTACAAGTATTGAATTGTATACGGAGAAAATCCGGATCTTTCAACGTTGCGCAACTGCTCAATGGCATTGGAGGGTTGTACATTTATTGCGGGCCGCGGTTCTGGACCAGTTTTTCTGCACTTCAAACTGAGAAAGCACTGGAAGAATTGAACAGTGGGGGCTTACCATCGACTTATAAAACAGAGCCAAGGTGTATCTGAAGCAATGATGTTTCGCAAGCTCCTTTGGACGTACCCTCGCTCTAGAGTCTAGACTACCACGAGGAAGACCGGGAGAAGCGCCAAAGTTCTAGCCACACTGTGGCTGAGATTTTTGAGTTTAGGGAATACTGATAACGTTGGGAGAGAGACAAGAAGATTTTGTAAGACGTAATCCACTCTGTTTGTAAGATACGGAGTATGCCGGCTCCCTAAAGCAGCTTCGTACACTAAAATAATTGAAAACGAGACGGTAGAGAAACTTGCACAGCCACAGTTTGGTGCGCCACAGCTTGAAGATTTTGGGTAAAAATCGTCCATTTTGGCTTTGTGGGCCTATGGGGTTATGGTTGTTTCATCTCGATTCGCATATCCATGTCCTCTATGCGTCCCTTAATTCGCCGGTTGGGTATCCGCATTGCGAATTTGCTGATGGCATTTTGAAAGATTATCCATGCGAGAAAGGAGAAACCGTGGCTTGATCCTCCCTGCTCAAATCTTCATTGAGATGCCTCTCAAATCTTGGCTCATAAACGTAGGGCCGAACGCACCGTCCTGTAATGATTTGCACCATGTAGCATCTTACCGCAAACTACATTCTTTCCATCCAAATTAGGGATGTGATTCTCAGAATGACATTTGGAAGTTTCACGCTTGTGGCTGTGCTTCCCGTTGTAGGGACTGAACGTGGAGGAACTGTGGAGCTTACCAAAACCATGAAAGCTCAGCAACTACACCGAACTGTGGCGCTGGAATCCAAGACAAAAGGTTTCCCTGTGCCTCCCGTCCAGCGGTTGATAGCCCTGGGACGCACAAGCATTGTGGACCAATGACAACTCAAACTTGTCCATCAGATGACTATGCCCTAATGTATGTTTATGCACCCGGTAATTCTTTCGGACAGGTATCCCAGAAAGACCGTTGTTGGTCGAAGTAGCATGGATGGAACGTATTGTGATTGGAGAGATGATTGAAGAAGTCATTTGCTATCCTAGCGGTCCATTTTTACCTCAGCTGTTCAATACAATAAAGTATAATGCGGTTGCAGGAAGCCAGCATATTGTTTCCAGTGTCTGGGGGAATCCCGGGGACATTGATATGAATGTGGAAACGGTTTGAACGGCTGGAAAATTCGTTTCCAGCTAGTCGCAAGCCGTTTGGTCGGAAAAAGTAGAGAATGATGCAGTGGCTCCTCGTCCAGCAGTTAACCCGGGAAATTTTGATTCGAGGAAGGCTCCCAACATGTGTCTCCTTACGGTATTATGAATATTGAAGATTAGTTGAAAGCTACTACAGTTATCCAACCATTCCATAAAAGCCGGTGGTTGAAAGCTTCTTCCTTTTCTACCCAGCAGTATTAATCACCTTCTGCATTTAAGTTATGTCTGTATGTATGAGTGAATAGCCATTCAAAGTGCCCCTCTATGATGATTGTAACGATTTCAACGATCGAAACCTTTTCTTCCAATTAACTGAACCAAGAGGGTCTTCCGGAGGTTCCTCCGTATGATCGGTCTGTGTGTCAACAAACGAGTGCCTTATCGTCAAACGTCGCATAATCCAAAGCTGGGGTAGCAACTGCGTGCTCATCGTTTCGGGTACCTCCATGATACTGTGACAAAATGCTCTGGAGATATGCTACCAGTAGTAGTACTCAGAGTAGTATTGGGCTCACATGAAAGCAACAATTACCGTTGCTTGATGGTTTGGTCAGCTGTTAACGAAGATGACGAGAAACCATTAAATGTTGGGCGTGATGATAGCGATCAGATCAGTGATCGGGTTTAACAGAAGAGTGCCGATCGAAGTGGCCTTTTTTGAAAATTGCTCGTTCGAATCGAAAAGCATAGCATGACAACTGTGGCTGTGCAAAATAGGCGGAGTCCATGACGATATTATGAACGCGCAATGACGGTACTGCGTACAACCTGCGTTTATGTGAGTACATACACACTGGCGAGAAGAACAGGAGGCAAGATAGACATAGAAAATTCGTAATAATGCGCTTCTGAGTCTCACGTGGATAGTAAGTACCAAAGTGCCAGTCCCTTTTGATTGTGGTGGACGGATGGCTTTCGCTACGTCGCACTACAGGAAATGGATAAAGAGAAAGTACGCTGTGAAGTTTGCGAAGAGATATAATAATAAGGCTCTTCAATATCATCGAGCGCATGAGCGCATCCAGTTAGTTGAGTGACGCTAGCCCTCCGGACTGGAGGTGCCTGTGCAGGTAGTTGCCGCTTCCATGTCTCAGCTCAGAACAACCAGCGGTGATGAGTGGTGACGGATCGCTAACAGGAGCTGTGCTGTATTGGCAATCCGTTGCAGCCCCGTACCTCTAGGTAGTGTTTGTAGAAGTGGTGCCAGGCGATCGAGAGCGATTCGTAACGCAACCCTAACTGTTCCGTCTCTTCGTCGAGCAAATTGTCGACTCGCTTGAGGCCAATATTGAAACTTCTCTGTTCCGGGGCAAATAAACGGCCCAACCGAGCAGGCATGTTGCCCGCAGTAAGAATCGCATGCTCTGAAGATGGGTGATGAAATCATTGCCACCAATTCTCGATGATCGTTTCCCCATCTATCCTGGCTGTGGCTGGAGTGCAAAGCGCCGCTTTTTCGCTCGATTTTCAGGACGTGCCGAGTGTCCATGCATCTTGTCTCCACCTGCTGCTTCCCAAGCTAACCCCCCTCCCTTGACCCTTCCCCCTAGGCAATAACAGCTAATGAACCTAGGGAAAAGAAAAAAGTCATAGCAGCCGTGCGTCTACTACACCTTTTTTACGGTACGTGGGTCAACCGATTCCACTGCTGTTCTGTTATCGCCCTCCTCGCTCGTTATGGACCCCCATGTCAACGTCCGCAAAAGCCCATAGTGGAACTCTCCGTCATTCAACTCCTATTCAGCCATCATATAACATCAGCCTCCTTCTCCTCCACCGTTGAACTTCACCGTGCCACTTCACAGACCTTCTTGGTATCATCACGCTCGCTACCCCCCACTGGCTTGATCCAGAAACCACACCTTATACTCTATGCTTCGCCTTCGAAGAAGTGTCTGTCCCGACCAACTCAAAACTCTTACCTACTCTGCACCGTTCAGAGAACCAGAACTTCTCCTCCAGTTGACGACGTTGAATGATAGAGCTTTTAACAGCTCACCCACGATATCTCCAGATGTTTCGAAATCGGTAAGCAACTAGATCCTTAGACGATGGAGTCCATGCGCAGGTGGCCGCCAAAGGTTTCTGTGTTCAGGCGCGTCCTTGGTGCCAAGATGAGAAATATATCTTAACAATTTTTGTGTCGCAGGACATCCTCACAAAAGCCTGGCGATGAGTTCATCGCCAACTTCCGTCAAACTTTCCCAGAAGTAGGGACCGCAACAACCCAGGCCGGATCCAATTCTGGGAATACTTCACTTGGCGACGCAATTGCTGGCGGACCACAACCTGAAAGGTATGTCAACATCCGTGCTGAATTTCTGAAAATATGAAGAAATATTGAAGGAAATCGCATATGTGAAAACGTTATTTCCCAGAAACGTACTGACATCTCTTCAACAGACATCACAGCCTCGGCCACGAAGAGATCAAAGATCTCGACCCGACACCCAGGGCGCAACACGAACCATGGCGGTTTACACCCTCCCTCCTCGATCCAAACTCGTTCGCTTTCAGCAATTTTGCAAATCAACCGCCGGGATACTATACTCCCACACCAGGAAGTACAAACACGTTGTATCATAATCAAGCTGGCGACCTTCACACCCCCGGGATGGGCATGGGAATGGGCCTAGGAACACCCCTCTCCCTTCCAACTTCAGCGGATGGGCTTCACACCGCAACCATGATGGATATGTCGGCATTTAGCCATCATATGCCACCCCAATTTCAAAACTACAATCCATTTGGTCATCCGCAGCAGCAGCAACAGCAGCAACAGCAAACATCATATGCCCCATCCTCATTTGTGCACCAGGATACTGGATATGAAACCATGGAGCATGATGGGTCTCCTATGGATGACCAGGGAAGGATGGGCTCTATGGAAGCTACTCTTCACCAGTCTCCTGTGATGACCTTCCAACCGACGCAGTATGACATGGCCATGTCTGCGCCGATGCCTCCTTCTGCTGAAAAGTTCCGGTTCCATGTCACTTTGAACGCGCCAACTGCGATGATCAAGCACGCAGACGAAATCCCCGTTACCTACCTCAACAAAGGCCAAGCTTATTCGGTTTCAATTGTCGATACAGCACCGACGATTCCTGTGCCTACTGGGACTCGGTACCGCACTTTCATTCGGATCTCTTTCGAAGACGAGCAACAGCGACAACGTCCTGCAACGTGTTGGCAGCTGTGGAAAGAGGGAAGAGGAACGAATGAAGCTCATCAGCGAGGCGGCAAGCTTCAGGCCGTTGAGTACGTTGAAGCAAATCAGCCGGCTGAAAGCGACGACAAGAAAACTCGAGTTGATCTTGATACTGCATCTTTCGACGGCTTCTCCGTCATTTGGACGCCCGGTATCAACGGGTCAACAGAATGCAACATCGCCGTTCGCTTCAATTTTCTATCCACGGACTTCAGTCATTCAAAAGGTGTTAAAGGAATACCTGTCCGTCTTTGCGCCAAAACAGAGACCCTCGGGACAGGATCTCCACACTCTGTAGCGGACTTTTCAGAAGTTGCATTCTGCAAAGTCAAGCTATTCAGAGACCATGGAGCCGAACGCAAGCTTTCGAATGATGTCGCACACGTCAAAAAGACCATCGACAAACTGAAGCAGCAAATTGCACAGGCTGAGTCTGGCTTGAAGGACTTTGGTAAAAGAAAACGAACAGGATCGATCTCGACAAAGGCGCAACCGAGCCAACGACCAGGCAAAGTTCAGAAGCACAAGAGGACGTGGTCCATGTCATCCGCTTCATCAGCTGGAGGGCGATTACCTATCGAAGAGGACCTCCATTTCAAGCTCCAAATCATGCAAGACATGTTCACGAGCACTAGGCCGGTCAGCGTACTCTATCTTCGCGGATCTGAACAGGATGATCCAGATCTTCATCCGGTGGCGTTAGCTGGTGAACCACTTGATCTCACAAAGGTGGACTCGAGAGGAAATGCTGTATGGCAACAGAGGAGTAGCGATCGCAGTTCCACGACAGGAACTTCATCTCTTGTTTCGCCTTCTCCCAGCTCGATATCTTTACATTCTCAAGCAATGGGTACTTCGGCACCCAACGCCCCTGGACACTGGGGAGATTTTCAACAGTTAGCTCCCGCGGAAGTAAAATCTTCAAATCCTCAACAGCTTGCCAGTCCACCCGACCAGCTCACAAAAATACCGAAAACCGACGAAACCGGCAGTTTGAGTGGATGGATCGAAGCTTTGGGAGTCGATGCAGCATACAAACCACCAGTAATTGGGAGACTCATAAAGCCGGTGGCATGCTTCTATGTCCTCCTGCGAGACCCGATGCAGCCAGACAAACCCGAGTACTACCGCGCCATCTATCTCAATCACCGCAGCCTGAAAGACTTCACGAACGCCATAGCTTCGAAATGGAACCTGGAGGCCACCAAAATCCTCAGAACACTCCATATCCTCGACCGTGGCTTGCAAGTTGAAATGGACGACGATGTTATCCGGGAACTCGCAGAAGGCCAGGACCTCATAATGGAAATCGCGGAGGTTCATAATGTGCCTTCATCACAACCAAAGTGCGAGTGGGAGATGGCTGTCGATGTTGCTGTTGACAGCGACAACACCAGTGGAACTCAGAACGTCGTACAAACCGAAGGATACGAGCTCCGCTTAATATTCTAATACTTTTCTTCTACATACTTGTTACTTATATCAGATATACCCACGACCCGAATGGTCATGTAATTGTTATGGATCTCATCATGTATTAGCTTAAAGGGGGGGGCGGATGATTTCGGCGGCGTCATGTTTTCTAAGATACCAGTTCCTCACCTCGGAACACCTTGTCCTCTATATCCATTCCTTCGGTCTCGTTTAGAGGTTTTGCATTGGAAAGGCTCTAACGTACTCTGCATGGCCCGATACTAGTTTCGGAAGGTCTTTTCTTGGGAACGTTAATCTGCTTCCTCCTTTTCTAGCACATATTTCTGCTGCTTATTACTGCATTACATTCCTTTCATGGCTCTGAAGAGAGCAAAGTACACAATTTTTTACGAAGGCATTTTACACGGAGCTACGAAGCAAACGACATGTTCTTTCCGTTGGCACGAGTTTGCCTACAAGAGGCACGGGTTGCATTGGCGTATTTTGGCTCAAGGCTGCACAGGCAGACTCGAGGGCTTCATTTGGCGACTGGCTCTACACAATGCTACACTATTACACTCAGTATCTTTATCGTCTTGGCATAGTGCAATTATCTTCCTGTTGCAATGTTATCTTCACTATGTGAACTTGGAAATCGAACATCCCGAACAACTTCAGACAAACGTCTTGTAGCACGTGGTAGCCTGAATCAAGGCTCTAGGCCTCTTTGCAATGAACTTTGTTGTCGACTAAAATAACTGTAGCATCAATATCCTCAAACGCGCCAGCCCCAGAATTGGTCCCTTACATCTCCTCAGCTGCCCAAGGATAATTGCAAACTGATTTTCTCGGCCGCTCGGGTCTAGAATGTCCAAGCCAAGTGACTTTTTCTTTTCTTTAATTTCGCACAAATAGCCATTGGGACGGTTGGGGTCCATGACCCTAAATTCAGTGATCGTCACGGGTTCTCGGTCCCAGCCACGAAAGATAGACAAGAAATGAGCTACAACGAGTTAGTAGTGGCGAAGGCTGTTGTATGCTACAGAACAGGGCCATTCCGAGCATGCGGATCCCGTACCCAAGAAGAAACAAGAGATGACATGATATTCCGCTAATACGCCACAATAGAGCGGCTTTCGTCCGAACTACCAATCCGAGTTTCGTGTACCGTCTAAAACCTCGTTAAAAACAGACCCGTCCAAAGATCGGTCGGCCAAGACGGCTTCATGAAACGATACCACACTAAGCGCTCAGAAACCGCTCATTCTGTCACTCTTGCAGTTCCGGACGGCAAGTGGTTAATCTCACGCTGCTTTGACCATTTCTGCAGGACCCTTAGATGGCCCAAGAAACTCAACCCCTGAGGATCTTGGATTTTCTGTCAGGCACACAGGCTGTGCTTCCGCCCTTGGTCATCTATCAGCAGCAGGGTATTCCATTCGATAAGGAAGGCCCTGGAGATGCAGGTAGGTATGGTGATGAAGCGTGATAGGAGTGACTGATTGCCAACGCATTGCAGCTTTCCGTCATTGTGAGAAGGTGCATGCAGCTTAGGGTGAGGCTTGAAGGTCGACCATCGAGCGGTGGGGAGAGGTGGGGTGTTGCATTGAGGTAGCAGCGATCGCTGCCATTTCCATGTGCTAGTGGTGGCGGCGAGAAGCTACTGCCACCATAAGGCGGTTGCAAGGCGAGGAAAGGGTCTAGGTTAGACGCGGAGGGCGTCGCTGCGGATGAGTGAGCGTCCAGATCGCATGGATAGGGAAGGTCCCAACGCCACACCAGCTTCAGGGGAACGCCACAGGGGAGCTTTGGTGGGAAGACGATCGTCGGTGGGGAAATGAGAGGGGGATTGGCTCGATAAGGGCAGCTTGACAAGATGTTTATAGAATCGATCGACAAGCGATGACGACGAGACAGGGTTGGTGAGGATCTGCATCGGGGGCAGTCATCCGATAACTCGTATCTAAGTAAAGTAACGTCCACATATTCAGTGCGATTACTCACGGTGAATGGGTGTAAGAGAAGTCGTGAGAGTGCCGTTGAGGGATGTAGAGAGATGTTTGTGAGGTTGAAGTCGATTGGGATGACGATTTGACGAGCCATTTTCCTTTGGAATGCCTTCAAAATCCTTATCCAATTCGAAAAGCTTGATCAAACGTCCCGGCGGTGAAGCCTAAGTAACGGACCGAACTAGATCTATCAAATCGTTTGCGTAGATCACCAAGATAGTCTGCGATCCAGATGTTTTTTTCTGGGGATGACGTTAGTATCGAGATCACGTGATGGGCACATCGAAGCTAAGAGCCTCTAGATTTGCAGTTACTTTGTTGCGTCCCAAACATTGGCGCGGATTGGGAGAGTGAGAAAGAGGAACTAGAGATTATCGAAATTTGATCATTTAGTTTCGGCAGTCAAAATAAGCTTGTATGGTCTTAAGTTTTGAGGTCAAGTTCAAAGGCCAATATCCTCGCTTCGATAGGTACAGTAACTAGATAGTGGACGGTGATATGAGAATAATTTTTAGAGACTTTATGTCTTGGAGTATTTGAACACGATAGCTACTGGTTCTCAAATTCTGTGAGTGACTTCATTCTTCCTCCAACTTTATCAAGCGGCGGACTTATGCGAAAATAGCTGGATCACTCTAATGTTGAGATCATAAGTTGGTGTCCTCTTTGACACACTGCTGCTCTACTTCCTCAAAGAAAACAGTTGTAACACTTAGAGTCAATGACAACTTGGCGCCCTCTGATATGCTTTGGCTCCATGCCGAGGAAAGATCTCCTCAAGCAGCCTGTGAGAACGGTCCTTCTTCCATTTGAGCTAACTGTTTCTAAGTAATATTTCCTAAACCCAAAGCAGAGCTGCCACGTCAGAGCTGCCAGAAACTGAATCTAAAAGGCTGATTCCGTTCGAGTCGACCTGGTATCTGAACTTTGTGGCATTCCCATACTCTCTGAAATTGCAAGGCAATTTTGGTTTACCGTCCTCGAGACTGCTACCAAGCTGTGCACAGCAGCAAGTCGAGAGGCGAGAATTGGAGACGGGTCTGGCATTAATATCTGTAGCTTTGCAGTCCGAATTACTCACGGTCTTTCCCGGAATGCTTATTGAGGCTCGAGGAAGCTCGTTGCTTTCGAACACAATACATACACTCCACACTTGGCTTTTTCGTACGTCTCGAGTTGCACCAAAAGTTCAGTCATTCCAATGACAATGCGATGTCGGAATAGGAAGATGAGGCATCCCCTTTCGACTCGCGATCTATGGTACTATCGCTTTCCCACAGCCACGACTGGCCTGCGGCGATAGGCCGATGCTACTATTCAATATCGAACTTGACAAGCTCCCGAGTACCTTTCTAAGATCATCTATCGTTTCTCCGTACATGAAACCTAAGATAAAGCATGGGCCGACGTGAATATACAGATCGCCGACTTTTGCGTAGAATCACTAGTACCTTCGGGCTAATCAAAAGGCAGACTTTGTCTCCGGGGAGTGTCCCACTGTCCCTTCAAGAATATATTGATTCGGAGTCTGAAATATCCTTGCCGAAGAAAATTCGAGCCAAATTTCAGATCGGTTTAAATGAGAACTGCCGCATATTCTATAACGCTATCAAGCATTAGAGGCTCCTTTAGAGACAAATGTGCAAAAATGCTCTCTCCATCGTAAGTTTCGCCGAACAATGCTGTGTAGAAGTTTGCTCCAAAATCTTCGCCATTTGATAAGCAAAGCATCTGTTGTTATGAGCACCCTGATACTGAGGTGCATATGGCGCTAGTCTAAAATAGGGCTTGAAAAACAATTCCATTCAAAATCTCTACCCCTTCATATGAAGTTCGACCCTTCCCTTATATCTACAGCTTAGATCTAGCGCTTCGGTCTCCGATGACCTCTCGGCCACCGAATTCGGAGCTCGTACGTCTCACCAGATATCACCGTACCTTCTACTATACTACGGACCTGCCAACAGCATCGATAAGGAGTCTGTCAGAGACTCTTTGTGGACCTTTTTGTAGGAGTCGATCATTGCTCTCAAAATAATACAGGAATGTCGTTGGAAGGACTGGTTTCCCGGGATGATTCGAGGTCGGTTGCCGGTTACGAACCTGTCGTCGAGCAAGACCCTAAAAAATGCTTGTAATAGAGGTATGCCGGTTGGGTAATTCTTGCTGATCTTAGTGCGTAATTCTTGCTGATCTTAGTGCGGATGTAGCTGCAACAGAATGTGAATAAGTCGTAAGGTTTTAGCGCCCCTTCAACAATTGCTACCTCGTCACACAGCACGCCCCAAGCGTACAGGATGCGACCTCGAGAGCATGGACTGTGAAGTTGAAGATTGAGAGGCAGATTTTCACCGACGGGATTATATTGGCCCTCTGCATCAAACGAGACCTACGGTGTCATTCCGAAATACGGTACCCATCATGGCAGGTGCCTCTCCTTATTCGAAATCTCTCGCTGAGTTATTCCAGATCTGTCGAGAATTAGGCCGAGGTCTTGCACAGTATGAGGTTGTACAAAGTGGTAAAAGACATCTTCGACAGGCTTCGAGTAATCTAGCTTCATAGGAGAATCTACAAGCCCAAAAATGCCATAAACTTTGTCCCTCTGATCAGTTGCGCGTATGCCATGGACCGTATCCACCATGCTCAACCCGAGTCCGGAGGTCGAATCATTATCTCTTCGAGAACCTAGCAAGGTTCCTCGAGCCCACATTATTCTGATCATCACAAGGAGTTCCATAGCTAGCGAAACACAGGCGGTCAATGTCAACGTCCCCCAAAGCCCAAAGTCCATGCATGAGGGGTAGTCCTGGTCTGGAAGGGCAAGCAACCAGGAACGAGGAACTTGAAATCTTGTAGAGAGCAAAATTCCGCTCCGCACATCCAAAGCAACTCGGGGGCAAGGACAGCCTCCTGAAAACCGAATACCCTATTCCAGGCCGGCCGATGAAGAAGATCTCTTATCGAATTCCATGCGTGATTGTTTACTACAACATCATTCACATTTCTCCTGGAAAGAAGTTCCACGTGTTCATCAAGCCAAGATACAGGAGTAACGGAGGTCCTTATGCCTTTCGTACAGATGTTTACGACTTCGCAGGCTGGGACAAACAGATCTTTGTTTAGGGCCCAATCAGGCGATCACTCGAGTTGCATGCCGATAAATTGCTCCCATCTATCGCACTTGACTGTTCCGCTCCATGATGTGGGCTTGGTTGATACAGATCGGATCGATTCTGGCAAAAATAACCGGCAAGTCCTCCTCATGGGCAACCCTCAGCATAACCAAACTCCATTCGCTTTACTTAATATCAAGATTTGCTACTAGATCTAGGGGTTTGAAATAATCAAAAATATAGCCGTTTCTCAAGTAATTTTATAGCTATATATAAGGTAGCGAAGAAACCTTCCATCCGATCGAACAGGCTCATCATCCCGAACGGGCTCTCATCTCAAACCCCAAACGGGCTCGTCTCAAAAGAGCTTCAGTTGGTATGAAATTGCCTTTGTAAGTTCTGGGTAAATTGATACTTCGTCTATGCCTTAAAACTTGATATGGGAGCTGCAAGTTAATAGAAAATCGTAACGCGAAGTTGCTGGAGAAAAATGAGTTAAGCTACTTGACCAGGCTGGAACGATATAAAAAAGATACAAGGAATCGGAATGCCCTTAGAATTATTTCGGCAAGTGCTGCTTGCAGGTCAGTAAAGCTCTGAGATGTAGATAGAGGTCGCAGGCTTTCGCGTTCTATGAGTTGTGGAAAAGGTGGCGTGTCATTTATTAGCTGTAACTATATAAATGAGAGAGGTATGTTGTACCACAAATTTCCAATGCTTTACTCTTCTCATGCGATTTCTAGCCTCTTTCTTCAACGCCGACAAAAGTCTCTCTCATCTTGAGCAGTTCCCACTTGGTTATCTGGGAAAGGGGACGTCGACTCTTTAAGCATCGTGTTGCAAGCCTCAACTTGATTTCTAAGCCATGCCAGCTCCGTTGAGCTTCTCAGTCGGTGACGTGATCTGTCAGTATCCCTATGAAAGGCGTCTTTAAAACACTTGACCCCACGAGAGGTGCGGTAGCTGAGTATTAAGAGCTCGTGTCGGGAATTGTCGCGCTTGGTCGCGCGTTGTTGGGAGTTGAGTTGCTGTCGCGAAGTTGTGACAAGTCTTTCGAGCTTCAACACTTTGGACCAGACGGTGCGCGGAGTCGCAGATTGATGCAAAGAATGCATCGAGGCTTTCTTGGTGAAGGTTAAAGAGTATGAGCGGAGCCTGAGAGATGGGAAGCGTCATGCTGTAGGATTTGCAATGTTGGGAGGAAGTTCAGGTAGGTCGAATGCAAAGGATGAGCTGGCGAGCTTTCGGACAGAGATTAATGCGCACAACTCTACGATTAATATACTGCTGGCCACTGAAAATATAAGGGTTATCGATCCCATCTTTCTTGAGAGCTGACTTGGCAGAGCAATCCCACGAAGCTCACTGGAAGGGCTCTGGAATCTCGATTCGAAGATGCGGAGCGCAAGAATGATGGCAAGAATGATGACACTAACACCTGAGAGCTGGCTCTACTTGGAACGATTCAGAATTAGGTTGATTAAAACCATAGGCAAGGGCAGGTTAAGGGAATCAATGCCAACAGGCTAAAGGAGGCATTATGCCTAACCCTCATTTTGGTATCAGAAATTCGAATGCTGGTCTGAAGCTTCGAAAATTATTTCTTCTCTCTGGGCTCAGACCTTAAATCTTTCATTGCAAAGATCTAGATGTTAAATTTCAAAACATACAAATGCTGCTATCAACCTACAATCGGGAATTCCCAAAGAGTTCGGACCCTGCTGCTTCCAAAGACCTCGCATCCTAACAGACGCTCTCGGAAGAACAGCGCCATACCACCTGGAGCCCATCAACTTTTGGAACATCTTTGAAAGTGTTCTAGCGGCCTGATTCTTTGATCTCCCGTGCGAAGGGAAAGCCGCAAGACGGGAGTGTGCCATCCACGGATCAATTCTAGAGCGAGAAATTCAACGATCTCGACCCGTTGGATCTTGTTCCTTGCCTGAATGGCGCTTGGATATGATCATGGACTTCAAGATACGAGAGAATTTCTCGGTAACCATTGTCCAAGTTGTAAGGCTAGGTGGAGAAATTAAGGAGCACCACACAGTGGTTGATCAAACGTTGATGAATTGTTCTGGATATGCTGATATGAACATAGTTGAAAGTACGGAATATGTTTTCAGGGAATCACAGAGGTTGATCATTCCCCAGAAGTTAAATCGCAGTATCACGATCGTGGTCCTCCTGGAGGTAAGAAGTAAGGTAATTGACAAGGAGGGCGCAAGGGCCTCAAGGAAACGCAATAATAGAGACGTAAGCAACGACGACGACGACGTCAGAGCTTTTAAACGCGTACGACTTCTCCGCTCTCATCTAACTAAGTAGGTAAAACGCCCTTGACAATCGTGATATAAACGATGCGCTGTGGCATGGGCCATTGGCATGCCAATTTCTTGACTGTTCCCGAAGAAGAAATCGGCGGTATCGGCCATGGATTTTCCACCTCAGCGGAGCTCGAGAGGCACCGGCGCGAAAATTATCATGGTCATCAATAAAGAACCGCCTGCTTACAGACTTTGTAATAGCTTGGATTATATGCTAGGTCCTTATAATTGTAAGAACCCTTGCTTAATTAATAATAAGTGTATAAAAGTTACACTAGGCTTCTAATTATTCCCTCCTTATTAGTAATAAACATTAAGAATGATTATATAGTAGAGCTCCTCCTTGCTGAAGGTGGTAGACATTCTCGAGCGCACGACTCACTCGGGGAAGATGTGCATATTCAAAGCACTGTTCCTAGCTGCTGCGACCTCTTCCACAGGAAAACCAAATTCAAAGCTCACTTGCAGACTCACGATGGCAATCCAGTTTCAAGTCTATTGAAAGATGGCAGCAAGATACCTAAAGAAAAAGGTCCTCGGGGAAGTTATGGTGGCGTTGTTGTATGTCCTTTACACCGCTCAATCCACATGTAGACGACCATTGCTCTATACCTAGAGCAGCTAGAAAGCCTGTTGGACCATGCCAATAAATAGCTGCTAGTTACTTGTGATAAGGGCAACTCCCAGAGACTGGAACCATTATGAGTCCTTAAGGTTTGCAGGTCGGTTGAGTCTTCGAATTGAAGATAGCACCCTAGATCATCCTCAGGATGGCGGAGCAAGGTCAAAATGGCATGCATTTCAATCTAATACTGGCTGACAGTAGTTGTATCGCGTATATGTCAAAGTCCGATGCTTTGCATTCAAATGAAATATTCTGTGAACCAGCTGATAGTTCCACACCACGATCTGAGTTTGAAAATCTTTTCATGAAAGGCGGTCAAATCCAGCTGCAGAAGAGCCCCTGGAACTTCTTCTATTCCAAGGAGTTCCTCTTCCTTTCTGTACGGCGTTTCATGATTGAATACGAAGCAGTCTCCAATACAAATAATCCCTGACGTTCACCCATATGTGGTCCCCAGCGCAGCGCAGCAGGACCCGCGCGCCAGGGAAGGATAAATCAATCTTCTCGAGTGACAGACTCTGCGATTCGGGACAAAAGAACCAGATGAGTGGGACGAAAAGCAAATTGAAGGCGGCGTAATCGATATA
>NXFV01001534.1:0-37026 GCA_002803225.1 Gamarada debralockiae | reverse complement strand
GGGGGGGGGGGGTTGGGTGATCTGGAGCATTTCAATCTACACCCTTGTTCGAAGTCGCGCGCGGAATGAACTTTAATCGTTAGAAACGCCAGTACTCCCGATACATAATTACTTGTATTATCCCCCCTGGTTCAATATAATGGACTACGGTGTAGATCTGAGTTGGAATACGGTAAGAATATCGTGATCACGTGGATGTAGAGCTCGTGGTTGGGTAGAGCCCTTTAAACCCCGCGAAAGTCTCCTGATATACTGTCTTCAAGCCAATCAAACGGCGCGATCTTGCAAAACCCTAGTTCATTAGATTGAACCGGGGAGGATAGTACTGTGCTGTAGTACAGAACCACTGGAGATCTGATAAACCTTAAGTTTCGCAAAAATTATTTCAAGGGTTGTCCCTCACATTGGGTTTTTTTTTAGCGCCGATCCTCTAGGGCAAGGGTGCAGACTAACAGGGGCGAACCCCGAATGCCGTGTAATTAATTAATTTCCGTGCTCCAATATTTGTGAGCCTTTCCAAGACGGATTTCATGTAGACGCAGTGCCATACGATGATACCTCGTGTCCACTAGCTTGTGACCGAGTCAGTTGAGCTTCTCCTACCGACGAGATGTCGAGAGCCGACCTCTTAGAGCACAGTTCTTAAGGTACAGTACAGACCGCACGGTTACTGGCCTGATTCAAGCAAGGAGCCGAACAAATGTTGGGAACCAAGAGAGTTTGTGTTTAGCGAGGGGGCTTTGGCCAGATAAGCAAGGGGACAAAAAAATATCGTTGGGGGCAGGGAATCTTCAAACTGTACAGGGTCGCGTGCCTCTGGAACCAGTCCTTTCCCATAGGGCTTTCGTCTCGCGCCCTACATCCAATTGTCCAACTGCCCTGCGCTTGCCCTACCTTTTCCTTCTGAAATTTCCTATCCTCATTCATGCTGATCGAAACTCTTTATTGCAAAAGCACCCCATGTTTTCCCCTCCGGTCTCTGGACTCTCGTTTCGATTGTTGGACCGGGTCGGGTCTGTCCTGTCCCCGTTGATCCCCTGTGTCCGTCCGCGCGCCTCTGCAGTACCTTTCCGTACAATAGTGTCATGGCCGAATGCTTGGCCAGGAAGTTTAAGCGGAAATTGCCACGCACTAGGGCTACCCCGAAAAAAGCTATGGATTATAATATAAAATTCACCTTCAAAACGTGGTGACCTGTTCCCAGATCACCCAATGGCCTCAGAAGAACCCAGATATGTTATTTCGGTGTCCTGAATCTCTCACCGAAGCAGTTCCGCTACCGTCCAGCCCGATCAGCTGCACGACTGACGACGAAGACGTGTCGCGGCCTGACGACAGCAACACCTGTATTTCCACCGACACGTTCACTCTAAATGAGCCAATCCGAGAACTCAAGGTTGCCAGCCTCGCCCTCTTCATCTATATGCAACTCGCAAGAAAGCTAACAACCCCCGACTCTAGCCGCCCGCGAAGAGGAGAACAATCTTCGTCTGGCAGTGTGTAAGTGTGTATTGGAGGCAGAGGCACAAAGTCAAGCTTAGGAACACCTGACTGACCCGAGAATTTAGTGCCAATGCGGCCTATCGAATATCAATATCCACACTGGAGCCTGCCCTGAGTGCCAATGTTCCCGCTGCGCATACTGTCCCACCACAAAGGTGCAGGTGCGATAGCGCACCTGCGGTGAGAAATCGGGGGACGAGGCTGAAGGAAGGAGTGAGGCTAGGATGGAGGAGGACGCGGTCTGTACGTGTTCCTGTGTAAGTGGAGCTCCAATGCTTTGGGAGCTGTCAGAACATCAACTGACCGCCAAAAATAGTATACGTAGGAAGTCGGGTACCAGCACTCCTCAGTACATGCCTCGCGACATGTATATTCGAGAAAGACATGTGGATGCCATCAGCGTGAACAACTGGCTGGTCAGTACTTGGGAAAGTAATAACTGCGAGGCGGTCTACCGGAGGATATTTTGGGCTCCTTTTGCCTATCGTGTTGGCATCGACTCATTCGCATGGATAGAAAATATATCTGCTCCTTCTGTACGATATCCGAGTTCTGACTCCCGCTCCATACTACCATACAAATATTAATAATGTTTTAATTCTCCTTCATCGAGAACGGCGTCTTCCGCATACTTGACTGGCCGGCATGCCTTTGTATCGAGCTCCTAGGCCTGCTCCCTTTCGATTTGAGAGCGGTATCCACCACCTAGAACTCCAGATTGATAGTGAGGAAACCCAATGCAGTCGTCAGACGCCAATAGTTCATCCCATTTTCGATCCCCACAAACTCATATAGCCAAGACTATGTCCACTGACTGTGAGAATCCTCTCAAACCTCTTTTGACGTGATTTATCACTGATCAACCTAGCCATTATGATATCTAGCCCGGAGCATTTAAATTCCGCCTGACACAATCACCCCCTTAAAATTCTCGAGACGCAACTGCCCGAGGCTTGAGCGTGATGGGTTCCAAGAAGAAGCGATCCGGGGACGCAGAGAAGAAGCGATGCAGGAATGCAGAGAAGAAGCGATCCAAGGATGCAGAGAAGCGGCAGTTCGGCGACGAAGAAAAGAAGCAGTTCAGCAATGGAGAGATGAAGCAGTTCAGCGACACAGAGAAGAAGTGGTTCAGCAATGCAGAGATGAAGCCATTCCAAGAGGTAGAAGCCAAGCAGTTCAGCGACGCAGAGGCCAAGCAGTTCAGCAATGCAGAGATGAAGCAGCTCGAGGCGGTAAAGGCCAAGCATTTCAGCGAAGGAGAGCACAGCTGGTGTCCGGAATTTTCGATATTTCGGGCGATTTGCGATCAAAAGGTACTGGTCGACGTTAGGAAGGAGGAACTTGATGCCGTGGGAGATAACCTTGAAATTTTCTTTGCAGCCTCTGGGAATATGGATTCTCGGTTTGAGGTTGAAGAAGTAAAGGATTTCTGTTGGGGGCAAAGCCTTACCGACGTAATAGCAGGTAAAGGCCTCGCGGGAATGCAGAGGATTGCGTGGATTGATGACCGAAACAGTGGCCCGGGCTTAGAGGAAAGCGAAGATGCAAGGGAATACAAGAATCCACTCACTGCTACTGGGCTTTTTCGAGCCTTGAAGGAACCGCGATTCAACCACGAGCATTTGCCCGATGCCGCGAGACGACTCATTTACGTCACCGACCTCAGTCCTGCTTGCATTCATGCTCTGATAGCAACTGCATCCTGGCACCAAGCTATTGTGTTAAGAGACGCTATATGTAAACACTTGACCTTCCAAACCTCAATTGGGGTCAAAATCCCTTCTAATGGAATTGCAACTTTCCAGTTAGACCTGCATCTACCATTCTTTATCCTGGACAGATCTACGCCACCTAAGGAGTCCCTCGACAAAGCCTGTGTAAAGCCACGGAGACGGTGGACAAATCTGTCGTTCCTGAAACTAGACACATGCGAATCGCAGGGAGAGGCCCAGGATCCAGAGGAAGTTTGGGGGATACAGGAAGCTCAGATCTCTTGCGTTGTTACTGGGACCGACAACTGGCGTTGGATTGGATACGGCTTCGTTGATACTGAAATCGATGGACATCTGGCCGACTCAACCTACGATGAATTGAGTTTTGACCAAATCGCGGCTCAAAAACTCCAGGTGAATACCCCGATTTGGTGTCCGCGCGCCTATTGGATTAGAGTCTTCGAAATCCGCATTGATTATGTCAGAAAGCAATGGCTCTATCTGATTCGAAAATTGGACCAAAGTATCAATCAATATGTATAGGGCCTATTTCAAAATCCTCTTTATCCCCTCTTCTGATATAGATTGCTGATAATGCTCGTACTGTAGATCAAAGAGCATTCCCCAACGTTATCTTCCGGCTCTGGAACTGAACGAGAGCGACCTGCAGAGGTGAAGGCGGATTTTGACTGGGCTCGCCAGACAATCGACATTTTAAGCCGGCTTCATGGTGTTCTCTCGGATACGGTTGCGTCGTGGAAGTCGTTTAGTTCTCCTGGAGAGGACATTGACTACTTTCGAGGCACCTCTATACATGCTCAACTATCTCTCCGTGCGATCAGGGCGACCTTTCGAGAACTTGAAGGGGATGAAAAACGACTATATCTGCTAAAAAGTCGTTGTACCGAATTCTCAAGGGCTGTAAGTCACATTCCCATGCCATCTACTCCTCGTAGGCTTGTAGTTAAGGAAAAGTTGCACTGACACTTAAGATATAGTTGGAACTTCGCCTACATCTAGAAGTCAAAGAAGCAGCTGTCGAAAATGGGGTTACTGCTGAGCTCAACACCGCTGTATGTTATTGTGCCCACATTTTATGACATGGCTAATCTTCTCTCCCAAATTTTAGGTCTTTTACCCTATCGCACTCGCGGCTGCTATTTTTAGTATGCAACAGGAGGCTGTTCCGTTCGAAATGAGCCCAAGAGCTTTTGGATTTGCGGTTTTGCTACTGATGGTCATAGTGTATGCCATTCGGCTTGCCGTTAGACACGCCCAACCGTACTGGCCATTGTTGCAAAGAAGAGTTTGCTCGTGGATCAAAAAGGCCGAAGTGGATGATAGTTGCAACAACAGTCCAGAGATTGTTTGAGACACATTTCCACCACTTGCAAGGATTTATCATTACAGAGTCAAGGGCAGCGTGGAAGAAACCACCTCAGAGACTGCGGAGCAAGAGCAATACGTGCAATATTGGTTACAGAACGGTAATCACATTCAAATTGATAAGGGGAATTTGTTATTGTCCATTGCATCTCTCCGTTTCTTCAGCCACTGAGTCTATGGTCCTATTATTTAGAAGACATCCCGTGAATGTCAGACCTGCGAAGGAATTTCACCGTCCGCGATACGAGCGATCGAGGCTATTGGAAACAGGAGGTTCGACTCATGAGGCATGAGACCAGGCGACTTGGAATCAAAATGCGAGGCAGGAAATGGGAAGTGGCTCGCTCTAGCTTGTTGATATTAAATGCCAGTGCTGAAAATAAAGTTTCATGATTTGCGGAACCTTCTAAGTTGTGACTGGATCCCTGACCTGACCCCGCAGTGTGGTCCGCCTTACATACCTTCATTGGTGATGGGCGGAAAAGTGCTCTAGAAACCTCTCCCAATCAACGATAACTCTCTGACTCCAGTTATATCTCTATGCAGCTGATGGATACGACGAAAGCGTGAGTGAGCTGCCAGTCAATGGCCCACCTTTTGTTGTCAGGGAATATCCCAACGTCATGTATTAGATTCGTATTAACTGTCAAGCTTGAATATTAACACCCGAGCCAGCCAATCACGATAGCAACCGCCGGCCCTTACGGCCTTGTTGACTGTGATTCTTCTCACAGCCTACAAGTTTATTCAATGGCCCAACAACATCTTCCCTGCGATTCGACGGTTCCGTTGCTAAACCTAGCTGCTGCGCGGACCCGACCGCCCTGGCCACCGATTTTACGGAAAGGGTACGAAGTAGCCTTCCGGTACACAAAATGTAGCCTATTCGGTTGAGACAGTCAATAGTTCCCCAAGTTTCCCCCTTTTCACCTTCCCCTTCGAGATGAGGTCTGTCTTCGATGGCAGCGTCGTGGCGCAGGTTGTTGAGCTGCAAATCATTGCGGAACATGGTTGCAATACTCTGATATGTTGTGCTACAAGTCGATTTAAACTAGGTTGTTGTGCTGCAAGTCGTTGTAGGACTGATTTGTGGGGTTGGTTAAATAATTTGACTCGACCTACGGAGCTCGTACAATGATACCTTGCTGAATTACGGATAGCAGAACCGTCCAATTGCTCAATGCCGTTTGGTCCAGAGTCGTACGGAGGGGCCACGTTGCTGCGGGTGGATAGGAGTCACTCTCCGAAATGTTAGCAGCAATCGGATTTCCACGGAGAGGACTGACAAGCAACGGCACTGCCGCCAATACCGACATTCCAGCAGAAAATCTAGCGTGAAGCCACCACAAGGAACGGTGCCTTCAGGGTTGTCCTCGAAGCTTGGAGAAGTTAGTTGAGGTCCACAGCCAGACAGGCTTAGAAAGTCACTCACCGACATTAGACAGTAATTGAGGAGGAGAAAGTGATCATTGCACTGGCTCAAGAGGACAAGAAAGCAGAAGAGAAGTCTTCGTACGTGATCCATTGTGGTATATTGTGTGAGCCTTGAAAGTTGAACTCTAGTTGGAGAATTTTGGATGTCATATTAGAACCCTTACTTTGAAGTTTAATCAAGAAAAGTGAGAACCCTTTCTGATTGAAATAAAAGGAACCAAGTCGATGTAGCCATGCCTAGGACTTTAGACTTAATATAGTGAAATCTAATGACGCATTCTCTATCACATTGTGAAATCCTTGCTGAGTCTATGAAGCTTTCTCGTGCATCCTTGGCGTGATCCTGTCAACGGGAAAGCCACGTGGCAGCTCTGAACCTACGCCGTGCGCAAGATAGATACACCGTAATATATTCGTGGCCGTCAGTGGTTGGAATTTCGATGGTACGGGGAGGGTTGAGCAAGTATCGCCCCTCTCGATAGAGATCATTTTTTTCCCAACTGCAGATGATGAGCTACCAACATTTACAAATGCTGAATTTGATGTTCTTGTTATCATGTTCTCGTTGTCATTGTCAATTTATTATGCATTTTTACTACTCGTAGAAGCTGTCTTTGGGGAAGTTTGGCCAGAGTTGTCTTTTATAGTATATCAACCAACTCTTTCTCTCTTGTGCTTCACATTCGGTTAGTAAGCTTGTCACTATTGCTTAGGCGATAATCAGCTCAGTCAACTCGCCTGAGTCGCATGAGCAATCTGAGCAACTTACCTGAGCACCCAGAGCATCCTGAGCAAGATCTATCAAATCGTCATGTGTTTTACCTTCTCGCTCTTTAACAATTACACTTGATCTCACCTCCGTTTTCTCATATCATTTTTGGTAAGTTTTGACGACAATGCTCAAGGAGCCCAAGCATGTTCCTGGGGTCCCAAAATGAACACTTTCCAAAAATATACCTGGTACTTTGTCTATAGTGTAAGGTAGGTAGGTCAACATGGATGCCCTTAAGAAGAGTACTACTCTTCTATTTATATATTCCTTCCTGCTCCATACTTATTATAACCTAAATATCTCCCTTCTTTAATCTTATCGTTCGATCGACTTCCTAAATTTCTCTATCATAATTCGTTTTATTAATTGTCTCCTATCTATTAGTCCGTGCAAGTTACCACTTTAGTATCCATAATGCCAAAAAGGGAGTCACCGGAGGAGTTCTTCGCACGATCTATCGACAAAGGCTCTGGCATCAAATCAGAAATTTTCAAGGGGAAAAAGGTGAAAAGGGACCTCCAGCTAGGAAAAAAGAAAAACTATGCTTGTGTCTTAGCGCGATGGGACCAGTAAGGGCTTTTTCCTGATCTCCAGCAAAATTTTCGATGGAAACTCCGACCAATGTAGTCACGCATTTCTATGGTGAGTCGATTCTGCTTCTGTCATGCCTTTTCGGTGCAGTTCACAGCGACCAGCGTCCCTAGTGGCCTTCACACAGCCAGATGCAATTTCTTTGCACCACAAGGCAGGGAATTCTCATTGCGTGGCCTTTATGGATACAAAATATTTGTGGGATCAGACACTGTCGCTAATATATCGACCGTCTTCCCTCCGTCATATCCGTCAGCCTGGGCAAAGTAATACCCCCTCTGGTTGGCAAGTAGCCTTAATGATCCAGCACCGTCTTTCCGCTCAACTATAAAGTCACAATTGTAGTGCGTATGCCCAAATGCCCATATTTTGACCTTTTCACTTTTGAAGCATTTCTCCTCAGACAAGTCGGTTGAAAAGGCGCTCGTGATCGAACTAGTAGCATACCTTGGATCAATCGCACGGGCATCCTTCGATGGACTCCAATGTGTAAATATCATGATACGCACATCAGACTGCTCAAGCTCAGCAACCTGTGTGTTGAGCCAGGCAATATCCCGCCTATGCGCTTCGTTGTGCGAGTCCACATCCCAGTCGTTAATGACGAAGAAATCATTGAGCCCATGACTGACTGCCATATGGCTTTCAGCCGAGATGGAAGAGAAGAGACTGCATCCAAGAATGGCGACGTTGGTGTCTGGAATTCGATAGACTGCACGATCGAGCAGGACAAAGTCCCCAAGCGAGGCATCGTTGCGAATGTCCTTTTCAAAAGCACGAAGAATGTCGAGAGTTTCCGGCCAACTTGAATGGTAAGCTTCATGATTCCCCAGGATAAAGAGTACAGCGCGGAATTGGTTGAGCTGTCGAGTTAGAAAGGCGAGGCAATCGTCCTTGTGTGACGCGACGTTGCCGATGTCGCCAAGTAGTGCTAGGAAAGGTGCCTTAGGCATAATGTTGAAGACATCGTAGGCTTTTGGAGTCTCCAAATGCAAGTCTGAGAGGATCTGAACCGCCATTGCGAGTGGAAGATGATGACAAGAATGATTAATGCTCAATGGTTGCCGAGAAGCCTCTTTTGGGGGCTGTCGTCCGTCCCTTGCTGAGGCGTCGCTAACCACCTTGCCTACTGGAATGGCAAGATCAAATGTGGAATACGTCAGGTCTTAGTCATCCCGCGCAGCAACCTATAGACTCCCTAGTTTTGCCGTTGGATTTTATCAGATAGAGCGAAAAGCAGCTTTAAAATAGAGGAATATTGATTTGTGTGGATAATATGTAGAAGAAAGGAGGTTCTGGAAGCAGAGTCGGGTTGCAGAATCTAAAATTACCTAAATTACGTCTAAACTTCCTACCCCTAAATCTACACTAAAACACGAAGAGGTGTATAATCTTAGGGTCCCTCTAAGCATAGCCCCTAGCATAAACTCTAGAAACTCCAATATATTATGATACAAGTGTAAAGTGATTAGTTAACACCTCCTCTCTTACTCAGATGGCCTTCTTTTTGTCTTTCTCGCCGGCTGCTGTAGTTTGCGTAAACTCTCCCTAGACAACTTGATCTTTAGGCTGTGGCATAGCGCTAAAACCATGGTTGTAGGTTGAAATATAGACTATAGGGAGGCGTTGTAGGATAAAGCCTGTAGATGTACTGTTCTTTAGGCATTGAGATCATCTAAAACAAGTCCCTCTAAAATACGTTTTTTAGTAATTTATAACAATTCTCGAAATTCTAAGTTAAATCTGCTACCTTAAAGCAGAGCAACCTTTAGTGAACAAGGTAACATGATTAATCTTCCCCTCCTATGTGCCCTACCTTTAGGTCTACTTTTCCGCGCCTATACTGTATACGGTCGTGTTTTGGGCCGATTAGCAAATGTTTGGATCCAAAAGCTGAAACTGTGTTTATTATACTAAGTGCTAAGTATACAGTACACAGTGTACAGCGTACAGCGCACAGTACACGGTACAGAGTGCTTCGTATTAGAGAGTGAAGATATATTTTAAAGCGGGATAGAACAGACCCAAAACACCTCTATATACCATTCCTGCTACCCCAAGAGCCTTATGGGAAAACGCTAGGTTTTTAGTAAAAGTATTATATATTTGACGGCGAACTCATAACCCCTGGTCATGTAGCCTTATATTTGAGTTTCGGTCCTATTCTCTCGTTCTAGGATTTTCGTACGATTTGGGTGCGGTTTTGGGTACGATTGGGCCTGTATAGGGGTACGCTGCCAAAGGCCTTACGCTCCTGGCCCCAAGTGCTTTAAGTACTCCAAGTACAAGTGTTCATCGGGTGGGTGGCGGGGTGTAAAATGCTCCCAGACTGTGCCTCCATACTCCTATACTAAAATTCTCCAAGTGCATTCTCTTCTCCCCTCATATGCTACAGTACTTGTGCATGCGACAGATACTCCTATGTAAGTGCCCGTCAGGTGGGTGGCGGGGCTTAAAATGCTCCCAAATAGTAGTAAAGTACATAGTAAAGACTACTCCTAGCAAACCTAGTGCTATTGAAAATAATGGCATTGATCGCAACAGTAATTACCTCTTTCTCCTTCAGATAAGAGATAGAGTGGTTTGGGTAAGATTTCTTTTGGTTAGCACTCAGAATAGCAATATAAGTCTTAAAGCAATTTTGTAAGACGCGTAATCATTTATCATCTTTCCCAATGAAATGTCGTTCCCCCAATGAAATGTCGTCCCCCCAATGAAATGTCATCCAACCCAATGAAATGTCGTCCCTCCCAATGAAATGTCATCCAACCCAATAAAATGTTGTCCTCCCAATGAAATGTCATCCAACCCAATGAAATGTCGTCCCTCCCAATGAAATGTCATCCAACCTAATGAAATGTCGTCCTTCCCAATGAAATACCATCCCAGCTAATGAATATTAATCAAGTCTCTAAACTTATCCAGTATCTCAATATTCCTTCGAGGTGGTAAGACAATGTAATTCCTCTCGAGTGGAGCGGTCGAGCTCAATTCCTTTAGTGCGGAGCAGCTCTAGGATAGACGTAAAGACATCTGGGTATTCATCTGACCTTAAACTGGCGTCCTTGGATCTAACTGGAGTGGGAGACGTGTCGGGTGATTGGAGTAAATCCAATTGAGAAGCTCCAATTTTGTCCGTGAGGATGTGAGGTCGCGATTCAGGGGTAGGTAGCGACGTATTGACACCCTTTTGCTTCTCGGTCGATTGCTGGCCAGGCGTTGAAAAAATGGACCTCCGTATGGCTTTTGCCGAAGGTTCTGAAAGTTGTGTTAATTATTCGCCTAACTAGATATTGGCTTGGGGGGCCATCATTACCAACTCGGTTCTGATTATATGTATCTTCATTGGCATCACTATTTGTGATGTCCTTTGCCGCCCTCTTCCTGTTCGACTGTGCTGGCGTCTCTTGCATGGATGAACGCATGTCTAGCTTGGTGGGAGTTCGAGGCAAGGGGCACTTGTCGGCTTTCGCTTTCCTCTCATCTTCTTGCCAGAGGTGGAAACTGCATCTATTTTTGGGCTGCGGACACTTCCAGTCTATCAAAGTTGGCATGCCAGTGTAAAAATAAGTCATAGGCCAACATACATTTTGTCCCACGGTATTCATTAGGTTTCTCCGATGTCAACAGGACCGTTACCTCGCCACAGTCACAGTACCACTTTCCCTCTTTATAACTCCCCTTCGCATAGTGAGATTCATGATATACCATATTTATGCAAGGGCGTTGGTGGTTATCACTAAGGGACCGCATGCAAAGGGAGTGGAACGCGAACGACGCGTAGTTACGCACTCATCTATTTCGGAAGCTTTCTTGCAGCCCTCCGCGTACAAATCGTCCTCCTGCGCAAGTTCTTTCCATGAAGTTCCCAAATAGTGCAACTGTCATAGCTGGACTCATCCCGAAGTAATTCCGACTCGTGTTCTACTAGGTTACGTCCTTCTGTTCCATCACAGCATTCACCTTATAGTCTTCATTACCCAATGTCCTACCACGTACGACTCAGGGAGGCTTCTTGTGTTATTTGTCGACAATCTACAGAGCCGTGTGGATATGGGGATTCTATTCAAGGATACCAGAGGGTTGCAGCTGGTATGGCCACTGAATTAATAACTTGTTCCAACTGATAGTCCACAGTAATTGGAAATGCGTCCCCAAAACCTCCGATTACCACGTTCCCCTTTCGACTATCCGGCACATGGCTACAAATTCACGAACACGGAGGTATATATCTATGGTGCTGCAGGGAACACTTTTGGAGCTTGTGTACCCAGAATTTCGTTGTTGACCATTCCAGGTTTCTTTGGGCCTCCGTCCATAAAATGAACTCGACGTCCGTGGTAACAATGGACATTGTCGAGGAGTAAGTGGATGAGGAGTAAGTGGATGAGGAGTAAGTGGATGAGGAGTAAGTGGATGAGGAGTAAGTAGGTTGGGGCTACGTGTGTCCCGCAATAATTAATGGCCCTGATGGTTGGTAGAAGTGGGGTGATTAATACCTTGTCCCGGTGTACGTTGGATGGCAAATAGGCAGCACTCTCTACAAGCCAGCTCTAAGCAGGCTTCCAAATACTCCCAGAACGTACTTAGGTATGTAGTAGTATTTGGACTGCTCCAACCTCCCAAATCTAACGCACAGTGCTAGTTTTTGCCAAAATAATGCTGAAGGCCGTTCAGAGTGGGTCTTCGGCCTTTGACAGATTTCGACCTGCAGAAATGAATTAATGGTTTTTCATCTTGAAGGAAGTAACAGTAATTTGTATAGTCAATGCAAATAACCAGTCCAATTATTGAATTATCTTGGAGACTTGCATCAGGCATCTCACTTGATGAAAATTTACTACAAATCAGCTGGCTAAAACGTTCATTCCAAAGTTATATGACAAATTCGAAACCTCTCCGACATTCACCTGGATTATGAATGCGGGACCTTGTATATGGAACAGCAATACAGATATTTCACTCATGATGCCATGGGGATAACAGGGTGAGCATGGTATACAATCGAAATTGGGAGGTTGACTTGTAATGTGGAGAAATTACTCGAATACACTCTGAATATTCCACTAGCTCAGCTCACTACTCAAGGAGCAGTTTCTGCCTCCGATCCGGAATTCTAAAGTAGCCCAAAAGCCTCTCTCAGTTTCTCTGTCCATTGATGGACCGGCTTCCCCCCTTCTCCGAGCTTCTTGTAGAATGTCGAGAGCGGCTCCGAAAGCTGCTCTGTTTCTAGAAGTCCATCTTCGTCGACGTACTCCTCGATGTATCCAATCATGGGCATTGCAAAGACACCAATGCACTTTCCGAGTCTCGAATGTACAGAAGCATGAAGGCTTCTAATAAGACATAAGACTTGGGGATAATAACTAGATATTAGTCTAGCTTGAAGAATCCCGAACCCCGGCCTGACCGCCAGGGTGGGAGAACAGTCTGATCGGACGCAAAGACGAAAAATGAGGGAAGCTTGGCTTCCACATACCGTACTCGATAATTTCAAATAGCATAAAGAATATGCAAAAAATCTTTGTAGGAATCTCACCTAGAGTTGAAAATACTGTCATTGCTCAGACTCAAACACTACTCCAAATACCCCGGATGTGATTCATATACCCAGAAACTTTACTCCACCAATGCAACGCCAAACGATAAACTGTACAAACATAACCATCAAGCAAGCAAAGCAGTAATCCCATCATAAGCCCTCTCCACAGTCCTGACTCCCAGTCCCGGAACACCCTGCAACTCCTTCAGTGTTCGAATATTGCCTCCATCTTCCTCACTCTGCAACTCCAGAAACTCCACCAAATCTCTAGCTTTCTTCGTTCCGACACCTGCGAGCCCTTTGATCATAGCCACATCTCTGGAATTCACGATATCGAGAAGATGCCGAGTGCGTGGCGTTGGAGGTCCAAGATCTGCGTCGACTCCGTCGGAGAATATCTTTAGTGCTGATTTGGCCGCGGGTTTGGATTTTGACTTCTTGGATTTGGAGGGCTTGTAGGAGAAGCTATCGTCGTCTTTGTAGTCATCCTTCTGGATCACTGAGTCATTGTACTCATCGTCTGAATCGGCGCTTGTCTTCCGCTTCCGTTGGTTGCTTTCATGCTCTTGCTGAGGAATCTCAAACGATGTTGCAGCTGTAGGAAGTTGAACAATAGGAGCCATAGCAATAGGTTTCCGTCTCTCCACTTCCACTGGCATTGACGCTTTCGAAGCTTCCTCTCGCTTCGCTTGTATCTTCGCTCTCAAATTGTCCATCTTCTTGAGAAGTTTTTCCTGGCCAGGGAAGAACGGCAACGCCAGTTCATACATCTTCAATGCACTAGCGTCCTCTCCTCGCTCCTTGTGTTGCTTCGCCATAAGCAAGTATCGCAACCCTTCTGCTCTGGCATCCTCAGCTTCGCCGCTCTCAATCTTTCGCTCCAAAGCTTCAAGGCGTCGCTGAACGGCTTCGCTGAGTTCGCTGGGAGCAGATGGCGCTGGTTGGTTCACTGCACGACTGGCTATGGCTTCGGCCACCTTCCTCTCAATGAATTCTTCGAGTTTTGCGCCTGATAATCCTGCAGCTGCTTGGACAGTGGAATTTGGTCGAGCCATTTTCGTTGGACGAACATTGGTTGTGGTGTCTGAGGGTCTCTTGTTTGAAGAGTTCGATCTCCGAACAGTTTGTGGTCCTGTACCTGACGAGCTCGGTCCAGAAGTCTTGCCTCTGTCTGAGTAGACAGAGAAAGCTTTCAGAGGTTTGTCTCCACCTTTCTGAACGGCAGCATTTACATGCGTGTTATGCGTATTGGCGAGTGGTCGTAATGGTTGTCGTTGAATTGTGTTCCCAGCAATCGACGCAGGCTTCCTCGGCGGTTGCGTGAAAACGACCTCGTTTTCTATCTCCCTCACCTCTATTCTCTTCGCTCTTGAGCTGACATTCAATGATGATAAAGTATCCAGGTGGTATGATCGCAAAGGCGCCAAATTCAAAATCATAATCGTAATCCCGTTATTCTGGCCCAGGCTAAGGATTCGAGTCATCTTCGATTCCCGGTATGGAATCCTCTTATCTCCACGCCCAATAGCATCAATGCACTGACTTAGCACAAATAAACTCTTATTGATGCTCGCAGATTCAACCATTCTCTCTTTCCCGTTCTCCGTCCGGCGGTTGTCTTCTGATCCAGCCAGGTCGATTGCAGATGCTGTAGACGTCAATGTCTTGTCACCATTCGTCTGTGTTACCTTGACCATAAGGATAGCGTGGCTTCGGCTGCTCTGCGCGTTGAGTTTCGTTCCTGCGGTGCTGCGGTTGTTGTTCGCCTCGATGTAGAGTCTTTCGAATTCCTTAAGATCTTCGCAAGCGTGTTCCGAAAGCCCAACTACAATTGTCTTCCCATCCTTTTCGCGAAGAGGTAGTCCGGCGAGAGAGCGGTTCTCGGGTGTTTCGAAGAGGTCGAAGACTTTATCGTTGTAGATCTCGTAATAGGACAGTGAAACGGAGACGGACGTCTCGCCCCCAGAATCCTTCGTCACTTTCCTGCCTCTGCGATAGATCCCACTAAGGAGTCGAGGAATCACTCCTCTGTCGAACATCTTCATCCCTCCTCGCATTGTATGTGTCTTCCCGGTTCCCGTCACTCCGTAGGCAAATATCGTCACGTCGAGGCCTTGAAAAAGAGATTTGAGATGCGGTGCAACTATTGTATATCAGCACATGGTCTGCGAACGGCATTGAGGACCGTACCTTCGTTGGTAAACAATTCCTCCTGGGTCGTTTCCATATCATAAACGCCATTGAAAGTAAAGCTAAACTCCTCCGATTCGTTCTTGGGATTCGGTATTCGCACAATATTCATTGGTTTCCCCTCTTGACTACATTCTGCACGTACAATGGTATCTTTATCGAGCTCCTTGTCCAGGAGGGGTCGAATGCGCGCGACGACTGGAGATTGTTAGCTGGAAATTGATCTAAAGGGAAGGGAAACTGACCTCGAACAGACATCGTGTAACAATTGATGAAGAAGATATGAAGAATTAGGCAAATGAAAAAGAAACACGCCCCAATTGCTCTGTTGGAGAGTCACTTGTCCTCTGCCAAATTTACTGTCGTTGCACACAATAATGACGATTCTGGGTGTTCGATTTCAGGTGCCTCCCAAAATCGCCTATTCGTTGACAGGGCAACCAGAACGAGTTCGGACGAAACGTGACGAGGTTCACTCATCAAAATCGGATTTGAAAACTCGAATCACTCACTTACTTTCAGTGGTTGACAGAGTTGGTTGCAAAATCCATATCAATAAACGGTTGAACGGTCGCGTGGTTGCTGGACTGGACCTTTCAGTGCAATATTCGTCACTTACCGCACACCGGCCCATTATCCTTCAAATTGAAATTCAACCACGGACTTCGTCATCGTCTCTGATACCTTTCTTGTTAAAGACCGTCATGCTGGACTCCCTAATTGCTCTCATGGACTTAAGCACCGAGTTATGAAGTAGTCCAAAAGACCAGATCGCAGCGAATTCCCCTTTCAGGATTCGATCCGGTACTTCACCAAGCGCTGAGGCATTTTAACAGGGCTTCACTAAGACCGACCCGAACGGGGATATCTTCCTCTTCCTCTCGGGACGAAACCCAAGTTTGGGATGTCGGATTTACTATGTCAATCGCTTGTTGGGGTTCCCCTTGGCTGGTCGCAGTTTCAGACTTTCAGCTTTCTGCAGCCCCACCCAAATTTGATTGGCCAAACTGTGCCTCTCTCAAAACGCCTCTTTAGGAAGGGCGGGCGAAAGAAGGCTAAAATCCAGCCTTGCATGGACATAACGACAGCGCCGCAAATGCGCTTTTTTGAAAGTGCGGGCTGCGCCGCATCATTGAGTTGTATATAATGTTGGAGATTTCCTGGGGGAATTGAGATTCCTCATCACATTCACAATCATCACTTCCTCAAGTCTCAAGCTTCACTACACACTCAAGTCAAACCAATTTAAGAAGATCCTCTTCAAACAAACAACCTTCAATTACCTATCAAAATGGCAGCTCAACTCCCAGCACCACGCCTTGTCGTCACCACGCACACTGCGGACGGCACCTCAGTCTTCGCATCTGACTCCCAAGTCGCTCCTTTCTTTCCCTTGTACGTTCATCCATCACCCCATCCCTCTAACCACACACTAACACGCCCCAGCGGTCCCCAAGCCTCATCCTTCGCGCGTTTCCACTCGCGCATCTCTATCCCCGCCTCAAACACCACCTCCCCACCAGACCTCTCCCAAACACTCCCCCGCTGCCCACCTAACGGCGTGTTCTTCGGCACCACCGACATCCAGCCCGGTGGCGCAGCACCCATGCATCGCACTCTATCCCTCGACTACGCAGCTGTTATAAGCGGGGAAATTGTATTGAGGCTGGATGGTGGAGAAGAGAAGACGATTAAAGCGGGAGAGTTCATTGTGCAGAAGGGCGTGAATCATGAGTGGATTAATCGGGGAACTGAGGTGTGTCGGATGATGTTTGTTATGGTTGGTGCGGAGAAGATCGTTCTTGATGATGGGAGGGCACTTGAGGAGACTGTTTTTAAGAAATGATGTGGTGTTCGAGTGGTGGTGTAGATGGAGGGATATATTGCGATGCTTGTTTGGATATTTTGGAGCTAGTCGGTGTAATAATTAGATCTTGCTTGAATCCCCCAATGCTATATCGATATATTGGCAAGTTTGTGCAGTGATGTATGCGAATTCAAAAGCCTCAAATCTTGCTAGCATCCCCCAAAACTGCCTTCATCCCCGTGCATTCCCTAATCCGCTCAAAGACAGCTTCACCGGCCATCCTCTGTTGTGAGGTAGCGGATCGAGTCGATTTGATGATCTTGATGGACCAAAGGAGGAAGTACCCACCGATACCTTTACATGATTTCGTTCCAGGTAGATTGTCCACAAGGTTGCCTTCGTGATCAATATCTCCCAGTGACTGAGGCACTGTCGAAAGTATTTCATCCACCAGGCCCCTGATAATTGTGATCGAACTCTCCTCAAACGAGCATAGAACTGGTCGAAGAGCAGCTTGATCTCCGTTGCACATGCTGTGAAGGCGATCCAAACATTCCAGGAGATGCTCATGCATGATAATCCGCGCCGTCCGGTGATAGTTCCATTCATAAGCAATCCAGACATCGCGGTGAAGTTGGATATGCTCTGGCAACTTGGAAAGGATGTCTTCATCCTGGGTGATTTGCGAACGATGAAAGGTCTTGTAAGTCCAGGCAGGGCCATGTCGCCACGTCGTAGCAGCCTGATCAAGAGTGTTGATCTCCTTCATCATCTCCACCATTTCTTCAAGTGGCAAATTAGTTTCATCGATCTTCCTCAGTAGTTCTCGTGCTCGTTCACAGATTTTACTGATTTGGTGGTTCTCTTTCTCAATCTTGACTTCAGGGAGCGAGTCGTTGAGTGATTCTAACCATACATCTGATTCAGGAAGGGGCTTTTGTTTAAATGCTAGTTGTTGTCGTTGCTTTGAAATGTTAGCTGGCTATGATAAGACGAAAATTGAGGGGTAGTTACTAGACGGTGATGTGACAGCCGGAATAAACTCCATCCTCGCGTGCCGTATATCTGATATTCTCCTCGTAGGCGGAGAATTGAAGCCATACCCTCAGCATGTGAACCCTTTGAGCATTGATCTCCTAAATGTACGGCCTGGGAGCGCTGATTAGTTGACAGGCCCGAAAGATCGGAAAAACTGACCTCAAATATATCCAGTACCACAATGGTCATGAATTCATGATCATTCGGTACCATGGAAGGATCTGACAACGCCTCCCCGAGAGCCGAGAGTGCCAGACCATAGCATTCCAGTGCCTTATTTCCCAGGGCTGGGTTGTTCTGCTCGTTGGAAAGACTGGCATAGGACGCCGCGCGAACAGCCCAGCGTAATGCTACTCTACCCTCTGCCTTCCCCTCTTTGAACAATGATGGAAGATGCTCTAGGAATCCAGGAGAAGAGCCATTGTTGCATGGATACATGACATACTTCTCGAAGAATTGATCGACAACTTGATCCTCCACAGAAGACTTCGATGCTGGAGGAGCATTCTTGACCCAAGGATAGGGATTGGAGAGATTCAGACTGTAGCTCAGTCCAGCAGACAGGTCAGTAGGATCCTCGGCGATAGGTACTCCTCCGTCCGAAGGGCTAGAAATGCTGGAGACAGATATACTAGGGGCGTAGACACTGGAATTCAAACCAGGAGGCGTGGGTGCAACTGATGGAGTGACACTTGACGTCCGACTAGAATGGGGAGGAGTTGGTCGTGATATGTTCTCAGCAGAAGCACGACGACGAGCGACTTTCCGCGCAGCCTTCTCATTTTCAGAACGGAAGAGAAGCGTGGCCTCATCACGATAGCCTTCGCAGACTTCGTTGCGAGCAACGCAGCGTTTGCATGAGGGACGGCCTTCATCGCACTGTGTAGGATTAAGAATGAATCGATCAGGTGGAAGAGAAATGCCTACTTTTACACGTCTTTGGCGGCACATCAGGCAACCCCTGCTTGCACGTGACATCTTGATTGGTGGACGATGAAGGGGTGGGCGATGAAGAGACTCGGATTCTAGATGGGCTAAGGCCAGGATTGTAGAATATGGTCTTACTCGCAACTTGTTTTTGAATAGGATTCGTTGCAGAATTCGGAGTTGTGATGAAGATGTAGAAGGTCGATGGAGTTGGTGTTTCAGATCTCAGCCTCGGGGCAAACTGTGCCACACGCTGGAGCCTCGTCTTGGCGAATCACGAGCTCTGTTCTACGTTTCTTAGACGAGATATATTCGACGCATTGCAACTCCTTAGGGCTCGTATATTTCATTTGTATCTTGATTCTGGACTATCCTCGCGGAGAGATTGTTCAACAGCTTCAGTATGATTTGTTCGGGCTATCCTCCACGAGGGAGGGGTGGGAGATGAAGTGGCATCAGGAGAGGACTTTATCTATTATCTATTCTTCATCTCATCTATCTGCTCCCGCTTATAATGACGCGCTTGCGGTATCTTATGCTATATAATCCTCATCAGAAATGCAAAGAAGCACTCTAAATCCTTATATAATCTTCAGCTTGAACCCACATTGCACCCATCTCGAAGCAACATAAAGAGTAGATCCCACGGCCATGGCGACTCCACAGAAGATTTGCAAATACAAGAATCCTCCATTATCCTGTGAGACCAGAGCGCCACCGATAGGATTTCCAGTTAGGCCAGCAAAAGCGACACACAGGAAGAAGGTCCCGCTTCGCACGCCTATCTCTCGAATGGGCGAGATCTGAGCGATGAGAGAAGGTCCCATCGATACGAATGCTCCGGAGGAGAATCCGTAAAGTACGCAGAAGACCAAGATGGGCGCGTTTGCTTTCGAGGGCAGCCAGAGAGCTAGCACAATTACTGCTGAGAAAGCTGTTGTGATAATCATCACATTGAAGCGGCCCAATTTGTCGGCGACAATCCCAGGCAAAATTCGACCAAATATCGAAGCTGCATTCAGAATCGACACAAGGTATGAGGACAGGTTGGCTGACATGCCATCTTTTTGAGCCCTGCGTGTCTGTTAGCCCGAGAACGCCACAGTTTTGGGATGAGCTTACTGAAGGATGACGAAGTCGAAAGGTAAGAAAGTGCCGAAGAAAAACATGAAAGATGCAATGCAGATAAAAGCAAATGCTGGCTCCTTCAAAGGACGAATGAACTCCATGATCTCTAGCTTTCTGGGTTGAGGAGCCAGTCTCGACTTGACGGTAAAATTGGCAATTATCAACATTCCCAGGAGCATAAATGCAGCCGCCCTCATAGTCCAAGGGAATCCGATCTTCGGGATGAGCTTCGAGACCATTATAGGGATCACGACTCCACCCAGTGAGGATCCAGATGCCATAATTCCAAATGCTGTCGCACGCTTCTTGAAGAACCAGGTTCCAATGGAGCTCATAGCCGCGTAGAAAACTGCGCTGGCTCCCAAAGAACTGCATACTCCTTGTGCCAACAGAAACTGGTAGTATTCGGTAGAGAGAGAAGTCATCATCAGCCCGAAGACGTGGAAGAAGGTTCCTCCAAGGAGCAGATATCGGGGGCCATAATTGTCGAAGACCTTTCCAAATATCGGACCGCCAAAGAACATCATAAACACCTCCATTGAAGGAATCCAGGAGACAGTCGAAGACGAATACTGGCTCAACAGGTTAAGCTGATAATATTCCTGGAAAATACCAATGCAATTGATCCACCCAAAACTGCAGAACAAGCAGCACCATCCTCCCAATACCACCAACCAAGCCTCTATTCCCCCATCTGGGAAATCTGCAGGATTGATACCGCCTGGAACGGCCGCAGATTTTGGCACCACGCCACCCTTCTCCAGATCTGCCTCCGCTTCTGCCTCTCTTTCTGGAAATATATTGGCTTCTGTTGACTTGTTTTGGCTTCCTATCCGCTCAAGGGAGTGTCTGTCTGATGAAACGCGTCGTGGTCCGCCATCGTCATAAGCTGTTTTCTCGCTGACTTCTGCGATCTTCTCGTCTGCGATGGTTGAGGAATTCGAGGAGGGTATCTCTGAGACCATGGCTATGGAGCAATTGGGTCTTGAACAAGTCAAACTCGAAAGGGTGAGGATGATGAAGCCCAATTAGTGTATTTTCGAAGCTCTTGGTCGACAGAGGCTATGACAGCGTGAGGTAAGGATCGGGGCGGAGCCGTTTGATCAGCGGATAAAAGAACGAAGTTGGAATTGATACATGGGAGTACAGAAAGATGCTGATTGATAACAAGCTGGGGCACGGCTCCCTTTGTACCATAAAGTATGAAGCTTATGATCAAAAGTCCGTAAAAAGCCGTGGAGATAAAAAGCATGATGAGTTCTCTCCCCATCCTCTGCATGCTTTGGGTCGCTTTTGCAAATCATGTTGCTCGCTCTCAACTCGGCCTTGGAGAAGAGCGAATGCGCGAGTTCCAAAATCCATCCCCACTTTTCTCACAAAAACGTCTCAATATCCAATCAAAAGTTGCTGTCATCCGTCGTTTAGCGCCAGATTTGGGGCAAGGCTTGCAGGAGATCGGATAAATTAATTTCACGTGGGCATCGCACGAACCCTTTCGGACCCGAGATCGTGATTCACCATCTCGGATTCGGGTTTCGTGAAGCTTCATTTTCGTCGTCCTACTTCACTTGAAATACTTCAAACAACCTGAACCTCAGGCACATCAAGCCACACGGATTGCCCCTCGAGTTCAAGGAGCACAGCCTTTCTTTCTGTCTCACCCACTGCTCAATAGCCGATACAGTTCTCACTCTTTTTGATCACCAGGATCCGTCCCGCAAATTAAATAAACGTTTGATGGTTGGGGCTTTGGCCTGCAAGCTGACCAAAACGTCGCGCTTCGGTCGGAGTTAAGTCGCGACTTTCTCAAGTGCGAGGCGATTTGACGGAAGCACTCTAAAGACGAGGTGGGCCAACCAGAAGGAGCGCATTCAAGGACGTAGTAAGCTGACAGTTCAACCTTTTCTTGTTCGGATTCTCTGTCAAGTTAGTAATTTTCCTGTTTACTGTTTACTTTCATGTTCTTGAGCAGATCTGATGAGCAGTCGCTCAAATCATCTAGCGGTTAATTGTTGAGGTGGAGGTACGTTCTGTCTCCCAATATTTTGATCGCATCTGTCTGTCTTCTTTCCATTCGTTCCAAGGCCTGATGTGAAGGTTTGAATGATGTGGAATGTTTCATGGCGCCCTAGGTCATCTAGAGTCCTAATCATGACTTGGCAATACTTGATGCCCTCTTCGTTGCAGTGATCATGATGGGCAAGTAGCTCGAAAATGATCGGAAACAAATGTCATTACTCATGCTAGCAATTTCACTACCAGTTCATCCCAAGGGCAGTTTTATGCATTCTCCAGACCTCTTCACTCCAAGTCATCACTATCCCAGCTCCAGTTGAGAATCGCAGAGCCTCTCTTCACGATTCACGACTTGGCCCAGTCAAGTACCCCTCATCATATATCATGTACCCGTATGGCTCATCGCGGATGGTCTGCTGCTGATAGCGCTCCATCGGCGCCATATCGGATGTTATTTGTCGAGCCTGAGTTGCGTACCGAGGATCTACATTCCACTCCGACTGGCTCACGATCATCTGTGTTCTTCCATCGGTCATCTCATAGAACTGCACGCCGATATGCAAGAGATGAGGGTCAATGTCTTGATGTGGGTATGCAATGCCACGGTTGGCAGCGCTGAATTGCATTGGGCTGTTATGGGTTCTTGGATTCGCGTTGGTCGATGGGCTTTGAGGAGCTAGAGGGTCGTGGGAACACCATGAAGTGGCGGCGGAGTCCGGAAAGGCCCGTACTCGAAGATCTTGAGACGGTGAACCCCGCTTGACGTTTACTGAGGATCTGAGGGCAGAGCGGGAAGACATTCGAGAAGTGCCTGATGATTCCATGCTGGAGCTACTTTGGTCAGCGTGAAGACTCGACTTGCAACTATCTAACCTTCGAGCAGAGATCGATATGGAGTATAAGGCTCTAATAAATACTGGAAAGCGGGTTACCTCTTCTTAGAACGACGGAGATCTACCTCAAGTGGGAGGTCTTGCTTGGTCTTTCGTGACTTGGTGGAGGAAGACGACTCGCGCGCCATGTTTGCCGAATTTGTGACGAGTTTTGAAGTCCGAAGAAGTCTTGCAATGGATATAAGTAAGAGATGTCGTGGGTATCCAGACAAAGGAGATAAGTACGAATGGCAGAAAAGGAAGATTTGGGACATCGTGGATATTATACTTGGGAGAAGAAACACCACCATGTGGTCATGTATCATGACGAGACAAAAGGGCAGATTTGAAAACTGCACTTTCTAAACACATCATCCCTGAATTATTGGGCATGATCAAACCAATCCGCTCGTATGAATGATGGAAACGAGCGATGCTGCAGTGGACATTCTAGAGAAGCCAGCTTTTCGGATACAATATTCTGCCCTTGCCCCTCAAAGTGCAGCTTTTAAGCGATTCTATTGGCGAAGAACCGGCAGTGATCAGATTTAATGTCGCCTCGTTACTCGTTAGGCAAACTCTTTTTGTGGCGGTCCGCACCCTCGCGCTACAACTTTCCCCCGCCCCATTACGCTCACCGGAGCAAGCCCTTGCCGTTTTTCTTGTCAATTCTTAGGCAACTGGGGTCGCGGCTCTATGGCGGTTCGCCAGTTTCTTGCGAACCAAATGCCCACTCATTGATTAGAATTAACCCACCTTTCATCGCAAAAATGGATATAATAACCTCTGCCCTCTCATTCATTTCAATTTTCAACCAAAGTTGAGTACTTCCCTTGACTTCTTGCGATATAAAGCCTATTTATTGGCTTGTTCTCATCAATTCGGCGACACTGCACTTCCCAAAAGTGATGTTGAAAAATTACGTCCACATTCTAATTCAAGAACGAGGCTACTAGTCCACAAGGCTGCTCCTCGATCGTTCGGCATCGTCCCGCCTTGAGCCCGCAATCGTGCATTTAACTTGGGATTCGCGAAATACGACATGGCGAAGAACTGGAGAGACGTCGAGAAGGATATTAAACAGCTTTACTTGATTGAAGGCAAACCTCTCGAAGAAGTGCGCGCACTTATGAAAGAGAAATACGACTTTGATAGATGGTAAGTGATCTCTTGACCCTTTTTATTTATTTGAAACTAAATTATAGCTAGTATCCGAGCATACAAGAACCATCTCGAGAAATGGGGATGCCAGAAATACAGAAACGAACGCCGTCTGGCGACTCGGCTTACTTCCCGGAGCAGATCGAGTGACCTCGAGACAGCTGCGCCGATGGCTGCGTCAGTTCCCTCCTTCCAAGGAAACCTCGCTGCAAGGACCTAATTGATTATAGACTGATCCCATACAAGGATGCACCGATGTCTAGAGCCGCCCTGATAGGTATGGAGCTGGAGCTGCAACGCAAGAGCGATATGGTCAGAGAGGAAGGTGCCTCTCTCATTGCTGCACGTCGAACGTTGAGCACAGTTCAACAACCACCAAGAACAGAAGATATCAACCAGGTTATTGCAAATATGTAAGTTCAACGTTCTCTTATCCCGGAATCTTGTGTCACTAAAGAAACAATTGCAGCACGAAGCTTCAAGAGGATATCACGGCGATGAGAAAAGCTGTCGAGACATTACGCGCGAAAGACTCCGAACAATCCGCACCCCCAATGGGATTTGCTTCCTGCTGGAAGCAAGACCCTATGACATTAGAAGACGCCCATGGTAAACTGATACCCATTCCCCTCGAACTCGTAGTCTCATGGGAGGTACGTCGCGGGTGGCTCCCTTGAAGCTGTTAAAGACAGAGAACTGATAGATCAAGGTATTTGAGGACATTCTCGCTTCTCACTTCCGAACACTACCCGGCAGCAAGAAAGTCCTAAAACGTGAATATGCTGTTGAAGACAGTTTGACACGATTCCGTTTCTCCCGGCATCGGCCGTGGTCCTTTTTTTGTAGACCAGGACGAAAGATTGACATGAGCATAATCTTCAAGAATGCTGGGGGGTCCAGCGTGGTGTGTCCGAAATGCGATACAGTCTCGAAGGAGAAGAAGGGGGTACTAGTTGAGTGGTAACATCCATTTTGACCCAGCTTCCCTTGGTCAGTCTTACTGACGACTCAAAAGCAAAAACCCTGGGTGCAAGATGTTATTTCGTACAGAAGATGAAGAGCCCAGAGCGGACAAACGAATCCCTTCAAAAACAGTTCCTGGTAACATCACCAGCCAAGGAAATGGAGACAACGAACCAGAGGATAAACCGGGCATATTCAAGCGAGTTATCATTCGAGTGATCAATAACAAGCCAACAACACCATATCATCAATTGCAACGAGACGTCGATTTAGTATATGGACCACCTAGACCAGTACTAACGCCAGAACAAAGGGAGTTGAAGCGCCAAAGAGATCAAGCGCGGATGGATCGGCAGAGAAGAATACGATGGAATGTAAATCCTTCTTCACACTCGGGTCAAGTCCAAAATACTTCGCCTTGGGCCAGTGATACTGACCCAGTCAGCGATGGGATCTCCCTCGATTCAGTTCAACGTCCAACTTACACCTGGAACAGTAGTATGTATCCATTCTCTTCCTGGAATATAGACGAGACTAATCGATACAGAGAGAATTCCAGGGTACGACAAAGACACCTTGGCAGATGCCGAGAATACAACCGAAGACACAAGGCCCCAGCCTAGCGATTCAAGTTCTGACCTTGAGTCTTTTGGTGAAGAAGAATGGGACCTCTTCGAAAGTCAGACTCCACGTGCTGAATTAGACACGACACCCCTTGTAGAAAACCAGTCTCCTCAGAAGCCATCCAGTGCGGCCGGCTTACCACAACCTGGACCTGGGTATTCCCACGCCCAGCAACTACAACTTAGTCGCCACCAACTTGCATTCGGACAAGGCCTCTCGCTCACAGTATCGCCTCCACGTCCACCTCAGTATGCAACACAGCATCGGTCACGACAAACCAGCTTCGATGGCCGCTATCCAAGCTCAATCGGGAGTTCCGGAAATGTCGTGTCCAACAGTGAGCCGATACTCCAGCAGCTACAAATCCCGTGGCTGCTTGATAATGTGACACTTGGCGGCCTGGCACTTAGTGGAAACACATCTTCGGATTTAGAGATGAGTTGGGAGGGGTGGGATAATTTAGTGCGAGATTTCGAGATGGAGGTTGATGCAGATTTTATGTGGAACTGGGGTGAGACGACACCAGACCAACATGAACTCCCATCCTCGAGCGGCGACCCTCCATCGCCTCCTGGAGAATCGGTGGAAGGGACACCAGGAGCTCTACCTCTACCCGAGATCTATGTGCATGATTCGAACTCCTCCGACCGTTTTCGAAAGTCCAGTTCGTACAGCTTGGAGTCCTTGCCTCAGAGTGTATCCAGACTAATGTCTATACAAAATATCAAAGGCCCTGTTCCTCCTCCTTTACCTCCGCCTCGACATCTAGCTGACATTGTAGATGGTAACGGGCCCGATATTGCGTGGTAGTGGGACAAGTCTCATGAAGAGAGTAGTTGGGGAGGATCCATTTCATCTGTCGCGCCTGGATCGAGTTTATACGGTGAAAGTTTTGCCAGTAGGAAGAGTATGATAGGCGATCGACAAGAGTTTACGCGCCGGATGAGTTCAACGTCAACTGTCAAGTCAATAACTGGGTTGGAGAGGCAAGAGAATCCTTATCCACAAATCGATGTAGAATATGCAAGTCTTTCTGGAACTAGCATCAATTTCCAGTCTAGTGAGCTAGAGCTGTAAAATTGCATACTGTTAGCCTTCATAAATGTTCAAATTCACCGAGCGTTCTCGAACTTCATCCTCATGACCCCAAAACTAGTCCAAATATACACTCTATTGGCCAAATGCTGAGTTTCGATAAGTGTGTGGATCACATCTTGAATCCTTTACTCGTAAGCCTCGTACCTTGGACGAATAAGCACCGAAATCTGGGGAGCTCGCACGTGAAGTTTATTTGTACGTACAACTACGTAACATCATTACAACGTTCTAAACTTTCTTTTTATATGAAGGCATCTGGCATTCTGTGCTCTGTAAAATTTGATGTAACGATTTTGCTGGCATTTGACATCGTTCCAAGACATCGCTGTCACTTTGATTGAACCAGTCTCCCCTCAACTGCATCAAAGATGCCTACCAAGGTGTACTTTGATAAATACCCCTCCTTTCCTAGCGACATTCAAGTTGCTAAGCTTCCCCGCCTATCTTTTGCGAAGCTTCTTGCACATGATGAGAGCGAGTCCGATGATCTGTTTCAGGCATGCAGAGCCATGGGCTTCTTCCTGTTGGACTTTCAAGGCTGCGTCGAAGGCGAAGAATTCCTGAAGAAGGCGGGGACTATGTTCGATCTCAATGAAGAAGTCAACGCTATGGATGCGGATGAATTGATGAAGTACGCTTACAAGCCACCACATTCGCTGTTTGGGTAAGTGAACTTCCTGTTCTTTAGCGACTTTGTAACTCATCTCAATGGTCAAGCCACATTGTCTGATGCTCTTGAGAACTTCTTCCGTCCTAGGCTTCGCAAAAATTGGACGCACCATCGCTCATTAGGTCAGGTACAAACATATCGGTGATCTCAAAATCGAAGACGGGAGGCCAGACCGCGTTGAGTTCTACAACATCAGTCAGGACGATATGACGGGCGTATCCAAACCGTTCTCCCATCCACCATGTATTGAGACTCGGCGTGCCGACATTAAAGCCTACATGGAGCAAGCACATTCCATTGTGTTACTTGTCTGCTCACACCTCGACGCCCAACTCCATCTTGCTCCAGGGACACTTGCCTCACTCCAGCCCATCACCTCCCCGTCGGGTTCCTCCTTGCGTATGCTGCGCTACCCACCGCAGCCAATAGGTGATCAAAGAACCAGTCTTCTTGGCCACACAGACCTCGGGACGCTGACCAGTAAGTATTCGGGAAGTCTTTCCAGGCGATGTTATGAGCACTCGCTCCTGAATCTGTCTCAGGAGCAGACTCAGAATCTTCCAAACAGTGAGTGAGCACTGACTCCCCTTCCACAGTCCTCTTCAACATCACCGGCGGTCTGCAGCTTTTGCCTGCAGGCGGAGACCCGCGCGACGAGAGTGCTTGGGTCTACGTGCAGCCAACTCTGGGGTGTGCAATCGTCAATCTCGGAGATGCTATGGTCGAATGGAGTGCTGGAATTCTCCGGAGCAACATGCACCGTGTGACTTTTGCTCCAGGCGAACAGGTCACAGTCCCTAGGTACAGTCTGGCCTATCTCGTACGGCCACGCGGCGATGCGCCCATGAAGAGGCTTTCTGGAGGCGATAGCTTAGTACCAGGATTAGAGGAGGGAGAAGAGGATAATATGATGAATGCGAGGGAGTGGGAAGCGAAAAGAGCTGTGGCTATTAGAGATGGGCGTGGCAATGCGCGGAGTAGAGGTGGTAGGGAGATTAAGATGAAGTAAGAAGAAGGTCTCGGCAGTGATCGAAGTTGCGAAGATAGAGCCAAGTATTATTGCTGAATGTTCAAGACCAGAAAACCGAGACACTCGGCCAGTCTCCGCGTACAAGAATTGAGATCACTAAACGAAGGATAAAGCAATGACTTGTAACTCATGCATCTAACAAAGCAAGGTGCTCATATAATAAGTAAGAAATGGTCTGGGTAGTTACCCCAGTCTTCAACTTCCCCAGTTCCACCCGCAGAGGGTACCTGGACTGCAACAGGATTCTGGGTATCAATCGATTGCTACCCAGTAAAGTAGAGCTATAAAATTACATACTTTCAAAGCCCTTATAATACATGCTCAAAATTCACCGCACAAACGGCTGGACATCTTGAGCGTCCTCAAACTTAACCTTTCCATCTCTGGTAACCTGTGCCACATGGAATCCAGTGGGAACATCAGAGAATTGCTCCGTCGAGACCTCGTCCTTCGGTGTAGTTGCCAACGTCACAGCAGACTGCACCGCACCCGCCGGCGAGTCCGCAATCTCATTAATATCCCTCGACGTCAAAACATCACTAATCCTTGACGCCCTCGAAGAGAGCAACATTGTCGTTGGGCCGTGAAACTTCAAGAACAAGCTATCACCCCATATCGTCCTCCGTGCCGCCGTCCTAAGATTGAACAGCAATTTCCCAATCCCCTTCCACGTATCAGTTTGTGTCATGACTCTGAAAAATTTAATATCAGGTATCAAGTTGCTCAATCCCAGATTCGGTACCTGGAACCTTAAACTTGATGACTTCAACCGATATGGCAACGGTGGATGTTGCGTAACTGTATATGCCACCACGTTGCCTGGATGCGCAACATATTCCTCCCCAGCTTTCAGCGTGACCTGATAAACCTGTCCCGGACCAGCCAAGGCTACAAGCCCTCGTCCAGTAATTTGCGAATTCCCCCAATGTGCAAGACTCATCCCTCGATTCATCGTAGGCGTAACAGAAAGGGTATGTCCTGTCCAAGCCAACAGCGCTTTCCGTTGCGCTACCATCCAGTCTACGGTTCCATTAAGATGTAAGACAGTGAAAGAAGTGATTGGTGATTTTGTGGATATTAAAGCGGTGATGGGACTTGTAGAGGAGATTCGTTGGTAGAGGAAGGGTATGCCAAGGAAGGCTCGTCGAAAGGGCTCGAGGATTGATAATGTGGATTGTGCCTACTCCCATCAGCTAGATTATGGTAGAGATATTGAGGGATACTGACATTTTCTGACTTTCCACTGACTGCAACCAATGTTCCCCTCCTAGTATAAAGCTTTTGAGATGCAGATAACGAGACAGACAAAAGAGAATATGGTGCACCTAGGACTTCGAATCGTGCATCTGGAATTACTTCATCAGTCTAATTTCAACAGCTGGCTTTACTAGTGTCTTACCTGCAGAATCAGCATCAATTGAGGTGCTGAGGGGATCTCCATTAAGTATTGGTGATTCAGTTGTCGGTGTTGCGCTGATTTGAATAGCTCGACGGCCGTGAATTCCAACGCCAGGTCGTTGAAGCTGCCGGAAGGCCCGAGAAGCACTTCCTAATGGTGGTCGACCACGCATGGCTGCTCTGTATCTTGATTGATGCGAAGTATTGTCGTCAGAGAGCTCTTCGTCGTTGACAGCTTCTGATCTTGCCTGGATATCGAGGCTCAAATTTCCGAATGGCGTAATAAGCTCGAGGTATCAACAAACGCTTTTTGAGGGACCTATGCGTTTGCCGTGTGCTCTTTGCTGGGTCATTTCCTTTCATTTTCCGAACCGCTGAAGGTAGTACAACCCAATTTCAGCATCATTTACGAAAAGCCATCCAAAATCCAACGCTCAAGTCCACTTATCAAGCTACCCCTCCAAGCCCAGGCGTGGGACAATGCCGGGAGAGCTTTCGAATGATAGCTGGGCACAAGAAGGGCGACGATGATAATTCGAAGTCTGCACAAAGCTTCTTGCTTAAGTGCAAGAGCTTTGATCAGACAGCCGCAGCCATGTTCAAGACCTAGGATCGGCCTCAGGGTATTTACAAGCACAAGTCGATTCTGCAGAGATGATCCGAGGAAAACCACAATTGCGAGCCAAGTTCAGAGGGAGCCCAGAGCTGCGGATGACACACCTGGGACGAAGCCCGAGTCTGCGAAAAGACCAGGACCGGCTGAGGCAACGACGGCGAGGAAGGATCCCCTGGCTTTGGGCGACAAGTCGAATAAGGAGCAGAGGAAGGCGGACTGGGCGATTATGAAGGAGATGGCACAATATTTATGGCCGAAGGACAGTCTGGGAACAAGGGCGCGTGTCGGATTTGCATTTGCGCTGCTGATAGGAGCCAAAGTGCTGAATGTGCAGGTGCCGTTCTATTTCAAGAGCATCGTTGATGCGATGAACGTGGATTTTGCGGCCCTGGGTGGCACGGCTACGACTGTGGCTGGCTCGATGATATTGGCATATGGTCTCACGAGGATTGGAGCTACGGTCTTTCAAGAAGTGCGCAATGCGGTCTTTGCGAGTGTTGCGCAGAAGGCTATTCGGAGGGTGGCTTGCAATGTGTTTGATCATCTTCTGAGGCTGGATTTGAACTTCCATCTTACGAAGCAGACTGGAGGTTTGACGAGGGCTATTGATCGTGGTACGAAGGGTATCAGCTTCCTTCTCACGTCTATGGTCTTTCACATCCTACCAACGGCGTTGGAGATCTCCATGGTGTGCGGAATTTTGACCTATCAGTATGGTGCCAAGTTTGCTGCCATCACGGCCCTGACTATGGTTGCTTATACGGCATTCACGATCTGGACAACAGCATGGAGGACGAAATTTCGAAGACAAGCCAATGCGGCTGACAATAAGGGATCTACTGTAGCTGTGGATTCGTTGATTAACTACGAGGCCGTCAAATACTTCAACAACGAAAAGTATGAGGTCGGCCGGTACGACCAGGCACTCAAGGAGTACGAAAAATCATCAATCAAAGTTGCGACATCACTGGCATTCCTTAACACTGGCCAAAATTTGATCTTCTCTAGTGCTCTGACAGCGATGATGTATTTGGCTGCAGATGGTGTTGCCAAGGGGACTTTGACTGTTGGTGATCTGGTCATGGTCAATCAGCTCGTCTTCCAGCTCTCAGTACCCCTGAACTTCTTGGGATCAGTATATCGTGAGCTGCGTCAATCTCTGTTGGACATGGAGACTCTCTTCAACCTCCAGAAGGTCAATGTGGCTATCAAGGAGCCCCCGAATGCAAAACCACTGCAACTCACAAAGGGTGGTGAGATCACGTTTGAGAACGTGACATTCGGCTATCATCCAGATCGACCAATCCTGAAGAATCTGAACCTGACGATTCCCGCTGGAAAGAAGATTGCTATCGTTGGGCCCAGTGGCTGCGGCAAATCAACAATCTTGCGACTTTTGTTCCGATTCTATGACGTTCAAGAGGGCAGGATCCTCATCGATGGCCAGGACATTCGAGAAGTGACCCTAGAATCTCTGAGAAAAGCCATTGGCGTTGTTCCGCAAGACACACCGTTGTTCAACGATTCCATTGAACACAATATTCGATATGGCGATATGAGTGCCTCCCCCGAGAGGGTCTTGGCAGCTGCCGAGAGAGCAAAGATTCACGAGATTATCTCTGCGTTCCCGGATGGGTATAAGACCATGGTTGGCGAGCGTGGCATGATGATATCAGGCGGAGAGAAGCAAAGGCTTGCAGTAGCGAGGTTGATCTTGAAAGATCCGCCTTTGCTATTCTTTGATGAGGCAACCTCGGCGTTGGATACCCACACTGAACAAGCCCTGATGCAGAACATCAACAGCATCTTGAAGGAGAAGGCCAGGACCAGCGTGTTCGTGGCCCATCGATTGCGGACGATCTATGATAGCGACAAGATCATTGTTCTGAAAGAGGGACAGGTCGCCGAGAGTGGCACGCATCGTGAGCTGATCGATACTGGTGGGGTTTATTCAGAGCTTTGGAGCGGTAAGTCACAGTTTCCCATTTCTTTTGATCATCCCTGACAAGATTGCAGCCCAAGAAACTTTGTTCGGTGAAGATGGCGAAGAGCGTGAAGTTGACATCGGCGACGATGTCGATGATGCTGACGAGAAGAGAGGAGACCGACCAACATCACAATGATTGGTGAAGGCTGTACGAATGAATGATGTGATAAGGTGATAGACAGAAAACTCGCAGCATGGTTGACAGGGGTGGTTGGAATCTGTAACATGTATGACTTACATGCATTTACCCGTATCTGAGCGTCGGCCGGATGATTGCCCCTCGATGGAAGTTGGAATTGTTATCAACCCCTCTCAAAATCCAAGCAGCCAACTCATCCAATTGAAAATTTAGCAGACTCAGGTGAACTCGCAGCTTGCGGCGATGAGACCGTTGCCCTTCCACTGTAGCAGTTACGAATGGCCCTCGCAACGCATTGATTTTCTACAGCCACGTTACGTGGTGGTCCTCATGCTCATCCCAAGGTTCATGCCGTCTAAAAGATGGGATGAGAAAATATTGAATCAGATCGTCGCCATCATAGCGGCCCAGCGCGGATAAAACGTTTATCGCAATCAATCTCCTTCCCAAACGGCTCGCACAAGAAATATTTCTTCGCCGCGGGTTATGCATGGAATGGTGTTTTGGGCCACTGAACCTTTTTGTGGCGTTGTTCTAGTGCCTCTCGCCCCATGAAAAAACGTGCGACCCCTATCTAGTGCTGCTCTTTGACACATCAGGCCCAACACCCGAGATTTAGACGACCTGGTTGGGCGAACTCGTCTGATCCTGGTCCCATCATGCATTTTTAGTCAGGGCTTTTGTGCTGAAAATGGCGTTTCTGGGCACTCCGGGCCGGTTGGCGTACAATGGAACCTGCCGCTATTGTCTGGGAGGCCCGCCCTTGGGCCGTTCTTGGGGTATTATTAGTGAGATGAGTAGCCTCTTATCGTGCAGACTTCCTTTCTTCTTTTTGCTTTGTCAGTGTTTCTTCATACAATTCCGGAGAAGGTATCGATACAGATACACAATCGATCCATTGATTGAGGAGTTAGAGTACTTTGTTGCAAGTCGAGTCAACATACATTCATTCAACAAAAAATCTTATCTGCGACGAAGACGAATACCAGCCATTCAAGTCCTTGAAGGAATATCAGGAGAAACTGCTCGACGACGATCATTATCATTATACGAACAGCAACACTCCATACTACATCGAGGGCTTCTCTTCGATCACTACCCTCCCACGAGAAAGCCAATTCCTCTTCACAAACCTCGACCTCCCACACATCCGCAACCATGGTGAACCTCATCGATCTTCTCCACCAAAAGCTAGAGCTCTTCCGTCTAGAACAACGATACACCCGCAGACGCAACCGCCGAAGCACATTCGTCTCAGAAGCCCAATATGTCGACGGAGAATACATCTACTCGCCGACATCATCCTACTCAGCCAAATGCAGCGCCGGAAGCAGCGATAGCGAAGCGGAGAGCCCCACAAGCGATAGAGGAAGCGGCAGCATGAGCAAATCAAGCAAGCGACTAAGCAAGATAGGTCTGGATAAGATGGACTGGCGAAAAGGAAGAGAAAACAAGAGACAAAGCCGGGTCAGCGTGCGGGAAGTAAAGTGGGATGGAGGCGTTCGGGCTTGAGACTCTTGGGAGATGGGGATGGATGGGTGTGATATCTGATGTTGGTTGCATGCACTATGCTACGATGTCTTGAGCGATTTATGTGTTTATGACTCTGGTGTGGAAGGAAGGATTCTTGTTCATCATTGGGCTTTTGCTGTCGATATCCTCAGGCATGGGGGCTTCTTTTGTCCATATTTGAAAGACTTTGTTTCAATGACAGTATTTGGGATAGGGTCAATAAAAATCAATTAGACATTTAACACTCATGGGAATCCTGGCAATGTTATTGAAGTGCTGTGACAAGGTGTGTTTCCGCCGCCGAGTTGCAGTTTGTTTCAATCCAAGAGTCGGGAGTGAGATCGCCCTGGAACCCTTTCATGCCTTTTTGGAAGTTCTGTGGCTTCGTCCAAAGGGGCAGGGGGTCCTTGTTTACTCGGAAACCACATGAATCAGTTGTTTCCCCCATTATCGCAATCCAATCCATTCCGGCGATTCGATGGTCATGTCGCTAGGATGACAAAGCCATTGTGTTAGATCCAACAGCACTATTAGACAATTTGTAAAATCCGCTTCTGGTCGACGGATCCGGTGCAGAGCTTTGAGCTTAAGCTACCACTGCGGAAGGAATAAAGACAAAAAGTGTTGAATTTCTTTCGGCGTTTTTATTGCAATTGAGATTATGTGTTATTGCGCATCGTTGGTCAATTGCCACGTTATTCCCAAGCCCTTCATTTCGGTGTATTGATTAATCAACAATGTCCAAACGCCCTACGCCAGATGATGGTAAACCTGCTGTCAATAAAAAGGTTAGGTTCAAACTACCAACACTTGATCTAGCGCCTGAAGTTCATAATAGCCCTGACTTCATTTCTCAACACCAGCTTAGCAACAGAGTAGGGCGATGATCGTTTCGAACTGTCTGAAAGGGGACAACGCGAGTGGCTGCAGCGGACTGAACTTTGAGAGATTTAGTTCTGAAGGTAAATGGAAGGTTGCGAATGTCCTTGGGGCTGGAACGAGTGGGGTCGTGAGTGAAACATTCTCCTTTCGAATAAAATTATGCATGACTTTAAATCGTTCCTAGACATTTCAGTATTGAGCTTTGCACCTATTCAAATGCTAACTCTAGGTCTTCAAGTAGACTGCTTCATTACCTAGGTAGTAATAACAAGTTACCCAAGCAGATAATAGTAAAGCAAGCCGGCAGATGTAGGTAGTTAGGGAGAGAATATTTCGTATCCAGGACTTGTTTATAAGCTTCCTTTAATCTTGAATCATGTCTCCGAAGCAGTTACTCTGTAGATCATTCCATGAAAGAATTTGCTAAGTACCCGATCTTCTGCAGACCATGAAAGACTAAGGATCAAGTCACGATTCTTGAGATCGTTTATGCCAGCGCAAACAAGCCACGTTGTAAAGATTTTTCGTACATATCACAAAGACGGAGGTGCGTTCTGTCATTACCCGGCGGAGGTTGGTACTGGCAGCGATATAGGTCTTGAGGCGCACGATGACTTTGACCCGAATCCATTTTCAGGGTCTAGCGAGTCAGAGAACGGTGTGGAGGAAAGACCAAGAGATTTCACGGGTTTATTTGGAGTGCTGTCCACAGAAAGATATGAACGGCTTTATTTATGCGCTCTAGGAGTTCCAGCCCAGCTTGTCTTTCACCTTCTGGTTCCTCTTTCCCTTGATTCCTTGCTGACTACAAATTTCGAAGCCGTTATGACCCTGACCGTAAAGGTGGGATTATTACCCCGAAGAACTTGATTGGAGAGTGCTTGAACGTCTTGCAAAGGCACTGGCTGTGCTTGAGCATGGAAATGAAGATCCGCAGATGGTTCAGCAATGGGAGCCTGTCTGCTGGTCTTACATCAAGCCTGGGAATAGGAAGCAGTCTATAGACATCTATGTATACCGTTTCTGATACTTGCAGTAATCGTCGGTGAGATCATAACCGTCCATAACATACTAACCACAATAGCAGCTTGCCGATTTTGGACTATCAAGGCGAGTTTCACCTAATGAATATGGATCAAATTGGCAATATAGATCGCAATGGCAAGCCGCAAGGCCATAAATTGTTTCGGTAACCAAACTATTTCTAGCTACAGAGAAGCTATGTATTGACAAATATTAGGAACAAGAACTCCCGGATTACACTAAAAGAACCGGTCAATGTTTTCATGATTTCGCAACTCGTATACACTTTCCTGCTCTGTCGGAACAAATTGAGCCATACTCGTATATTCCTGACAGATTTGGACCGGACCGCTAGCCCTTTTCGGACGTATGGTCGAGCGCTTCTGGATGCTCCTTACAGCGGGACTTTCGCAAACCCGATTCATCAATGCCTTGCATACGATCCCGACGCACGACCTGGCGCACGAGTTATCATATCAACGGCCCCGCCATACGTTGGATATATAAGGCCGCATGTCAAATCCCAATGGCCCAGATCATCGCGATCTCGAAGGGATTGAACCCACCGAACCGCCACTTGGTTATGATGAAAATCAACCTGGACAAAACCCAACGAGGGATCGTTTACCTGAAAGAGGTCTACGCCGAGTTTATGAGAGTGATACTGAGTCAGAAGAGGATGACCAAGATCTACTCTTCCCTACCGTGCGGAGGAAAATGACCCCGATCCGCCAAGTAGGTGATTCTTAGAGTTATCGATTTCCTATTCTGGGTAGTTTCATGAGTTCAACTCGAGATCTCTTTCTTGAAGAAACATGTTTCTAGATTTTAGAGGAATAATTCATGAGACTCTTTGTACCGTTTGTTCTTCCTATATTCAGCAAATGCTGACGCCGGCAATCCGCAGCTTGGTGGGATCGATTAGCCGACACCCCTCTACCTGGGTGTCAACCACCTCCACCTCTACCTCAGTAACCCCACGAACACTGGAGCTCAAGTAAGAAC